>CM024762.1:110875083-110980289 GCA_014218235.1 Colocasia esculenta
TACCTGTCGACAGACGTATAGAAGCTTCAAATACGGGAATTTGAAAGTTACCAAACTTGGTGTTTCCTTCTACCATGACTCTCCATATGTAAACACCACTATATAAGCAACCTTTTGAAGCAAATCACGTACACAAGCAGCCTCCAAGTAAAACCCTAAAGATTTCTCACAAGAAGTCTTGTTCTGCTGCTCTGCTTCAACCTACCGCCCAAATCAAGAAGAGAAGTCTCTCCAGCGGAAGGTGAAGTCTGAACGTCGTGGATTCAAGCATCTCCATCAAGTTGTGACCTTCAAGACAAAGCTTGAAGCCCAGTCAGACGTTCACAAGAAGAGTTTACAAATGGATTTGTTCTTCAACTCTTAACTCTTCTCTGTTTCTATTTTTCATATTCGTGTGTGTGTATTGTGTTTCAGCAGCCTTGTGCTTGATACACGTGTGTGGGTGTTATTCTGATGGTGGTTTCACATCAGATACGTGTGTGTGAGTTGTAGTTTGTGAACTAGCTCATAAGCAGATTGCTCTGTGTGTGTTGTGGTTCGTGGATGTAGGATACACAAGTTGTGTACTCCGAACCACGTAAATCGTCGTGTCTTGTGGTTTGCACGAATTTACGCTAGATGTTTGATAGGCACGGCATCTCCACGCACGTTTGATAATCTGTTATCCATCTGTTATCAAGTCACACACATCCACACATAGTTCAAAGTTTAATATTGTTTTGATAATCTGTGTTTCGAAGAAAAGAAGGTGATAAATATTTTTAATCGGCAGTAATCTATTCAACCCCCCTTCTAGATTACCATACAGGGAATTCCGCAACCCTTCAATTGGTATCAGAGCCGAGTTTATCCGTCTTACTGTCTTGTTTGCTTGATCTTACGATCAGGAGATTCACGGTCAAATGGAATCTAGCAAGGGTTCATGGCCGAGGGTTACTCAGTGACTAGGCCACCATTTTTGATGGAACTAATTATCCCTATTGGAAAAAATCGCATGCAGGTGTTTCCTGAGAGCACAGAACTACGAATTGTGGAAAATTGTCCACAAGGGTGAGTATACCCTTCCTGAAGACGAGTACCTGAACCAAGGATCAAATCGCAAGGGGACACTCAACGGAGCGCCCTCAATATGATGCAATGCGCGGTCCATCCCAACGAGTACTCGAGAGTTTCCACGTGCACATCGGCAAAGGAGATGTGGGACAAACTCGAGCTCATTTATGAAGGTACGTCTGAGGTAAGGGAAACAAAAGCAAGCATGTTGGTTTCAGAATATGAGATGTTTAAAATGAATTCCACTGAAACCATCTCTGACATGTTTGCAAGATTCATGTTAATAATTAATGGTTTGAAAGGCCTGAAAAAGGAATACTCGGAGAGTGACTTGGTGAAGAAGATTCTTCGGTCTCTTCCATCCTCATGGAACACCAAAGCCACTGTCATTGAGGATTCCAAAGACCTTCAAAAATGAAATTGGATGAACTCATTGGCTCACTGATGACTTATGAAATAAACATGAAAAGAAAGGAAACTGAAGAAAATCCTAGGAAGCCACTTGCCTTGAAGGCTTCCAGGAAAAATTCCTCAGCTTCCAAGAAGGAAGTCATTCAGGAAAGTAATGAGTCTGAATCGTCTAGTGAGAGTGAGAGTGACGAAACGGCCATGCTCACTAGACAATTCAAAAAATTCCTGAAATACAAAAGGAGAGGTTCAGGTAACTCTAAACCTTTCCAAAAGAAAGAATTTTCAATAAATCTGATGCTAACAAAAAATCTGAGATGTGTGTTATGAGTGCAAAAAGCAATGGCACATGAGAGGGGAGTGCCCTGAGCTCAAGAAAAAGCTGAAGAAAGACAAGTTCACCTTCAAGAAAGCCAAGGCAATGTTGGCACTTGGAGCGATGAAGACGAGGATGACAACAGCCAAGATACCTCAGGAGATGAAGAAGTCCACTGTCTCATGGCGAGAAGTGAAGACTCAATGAGGTAAACTCTTCCTTTGAAAACTATTAAATTGATGAGTGGGAGAGGCTTATACTGTGTTGTTTGAGAAATTCTGTGAACTAAAATCTAAAAACAAAGCACTAAAAAATAAAGCTAACCATCTTGCCAACAACACACAAAATGATGAGCAAGTTGCATCATTGATGAAAGACATTGAAATGATGAAAATTGATGAGGAAGCTCACCATGAGGAGATGGATAATTTGAAACTAAAATTCCAAGAGGTTCAAAAGAAAAAGTTGACTTAATGAACTCCTTTGAAACTCTTCAAGGTGAGCATGAGAAACTGAAAGGAAGATTGGAAAAGACTGAAGAAAATCTAAAAGGGAAATTGAAGATTTGTCAAGGTTTGTTAAAGGGAAACAAAACCTTGATGCAATCTTGGGGTCAAACATCTTTGTTCCAAAACATGGGCTTGGGTTTCAACCAGTTAAACAAAAGAAAATTGGTCAGAATTTGATAACATTTTTGTTGAAACAAGCCCAAGTACAAGTAAGAGTACCCCCTCAAACAACAGCAAAAACAAGGCTAAGGAATGCAACCCCAAACCAAGGCAAAGAAGCCCAATGCGGGTACAGGTTCAAGATCTGTTGACACCCCAAGGAGAGCTATCGACAGGTCAGGAAAACCAACCCAAAGAAAAATTGACAAGGCAACAGAAGGTAAGATGCTCATGCATGCTCCAAAGAACATCAAGCCCACTGTTGTAAACAACCATCTTCATGCAAAATCTGTAAAAAGGTCGGGCATACTGAAAAACAATGCTGGAACAGTCCAAATAAATTGAAACTCAAACAGATTTGGATCCCTAGTATTTACTGTTTGGCATGAATAAACAATGGAACCAAAGTAATTTGGGTACCAAACCTCTTGTCTGATCCACATGTGCAGGAATGCCTAGCAGCCACAATCAAAACAAATGGTACCTGGATAGTGGCTGCTCGAGGCACATGACAGTGATAAAGAAAAATTCAGTTTGCTCGTGGAAGAGACGGAGGTCAAGTGATTTTTGGAGGTAACAACAAGGCCAGATCATCGGTTCAGTAAGGTTGGTAAGTTTGCCTCTAACTCCATAGACAATGTTTTACTTGTAGATGGCCTTCATCACAACTTGCTTAGTATAAGTCAATTGTGTGACAAGGGTCATAAAATTGTCTTTGAATCCAATTCATGTCAAATTCTTGATAAGGAAACAGGAAGTCTGAAATTTTCTGGAAAAAGAATAACAACATCTACATGGTTGACTTAGATGATCCAGAAAATAATGATTTGTGTCTTGTAGCAAACAAACAGGACTAACTTACATTGTGGCATCGTAGGCTTGGCCATGCTAGCTATAATGTGTTGCACAAGATCATGAGGCTCAAACTGGTAAGGGGACTTCCTGAAATCCCATTTAACAGAAATGGAATTTTTGTGATGCATGTGCACAGGGAAAACAAACCCGGAAATCCTTCAATCAAAAGCACCGGTAAGTACTTCTAAAGCTTATGAACTGTTACACATGTACCTATTTGGACCTACGAGAACACTCTCTCTCAATGGCAAACGATATGGTTTTGTCATTGTAGACGATTTCTCTAGTTCACTTGGGTAAAATTTCTGGCTCACAAGAATGAAGCATTGAATGTCTTTGAAGAATTTTTCAATAAAGTTGAGCATGGAAATGTCAACAAAATATGCTACATCCGCACTAATCACGGGGGAGAATTTGACAATACCTCCTTCTCTAATTTTTGCAGGAACCAAGGAATAGAACACATGTTCTCCTCCCCAAGAACTCCAGAACAAAATGGAGTTGTGGAGAGGAAAAATAGAACCTTGGTAGAGATGGCTCGCACGCTTCTGGTCGAGAATCAACTACCAAGAACCTTTTGGGCAGAAGCGGTAACACCTCATGCTACATCTTTAACAGAGTCATGGTAAGACCGGTATTCAAGAAAACTTCCTATGAACTACTGAAAGGTAAGAAACCCACCATGGTATTTCAGAGTTTTTGGTTCAAGAATGTTCATACATAACAATGATAAAAATGATTGGACAAGTTTGAAGCCAAAAGCGATGAAGGTATTTTTCTTGGATACTCAGAACACTCTAGAGCATATAGGGTGTTCAATCTGAAAACTAGAAAAGTGGAAGAAACTCCACATGTTGTATTTGATGAATCTCAAACCAAGCCTAACAATACTAATCTTTATAGGTTTGCAGATGAAACTGAAGATACAACAATCGGAGAACTACAAAGAAAATCAAATGCAGTCTCCAAAATGACTGTCAAGACTAAAGGTGGATATCTTCACAGGTACAATGATGAAGAAGACATACATCTGTTCAGAAATGAAAAAGATGTACCTGTACAAGATCCACAACAACAAGATCAACCACATGCTGAAAGTCCTCCAGCCACCCCTCCTCCAGAACAACCTCCACAAATGCAAGATCAACCCGGACCTTCAACCGTTACTAATGTAAGGTATTCTAAAGCTCATCCACTTGAATATGTTATAGGTGACATAAATGACTCAGTTCAAACTAGGTCTCAAGTCAATCAAATAGTTGAACAGGATCATTTAGCTTTTGTATCTCAAGTGGAACCTAAAAACGTTGAAGATGCATTAAAAGAAAATTCGTGGATTGATGCTATGCATGAGAGTTGGACAATTTCAAAGAAATAATGTCTGGAGTTTAGTTCCTAGAACCCCTGAATTTCTGTCATAGGGACAATGGGTCTTTAGGAATAAACTAAATGAAGAGGGTAAAGTGGTGACAAACAAGGCTAGACTGGTTGTAAAAGGATACAATCAGGAATTTGGTGTGGACTTTGAAGAATCCTTTGCACCGGTAGCTAGACTAGAAGCAGTAAGGATCTTGTTAGCATATGCATGTTCAAACAAGTTCAAACTATTTCAAATGGATGTTAAAACTGCTTTCTTGAATGGCTACAAAAAAGAGGAAGTCTATGTCTCTCAACCACCTGGCTTGAGGATCATGATAAACCAAACCATGTATTTAAATTGTACTAAGCTCTTTATGGTTTGAAACAGGCACCCCGAGCTTGGTACGACAGGCTGAGCACCTATCTGGTAACAAAAACTACTCACGAGGTAAGGTATACCAAACTCTCTTTACAAAGAAAGTTCGCAATCATATAATTGTTGTTCAAGTATATGTGGACGACATTATCTTTGGTTCTACTATTCTTCACTGTGTGAAGAATTCTCTAACATATGCACAGTGAATTTGAGATGAGTCTTATGGGGGAGCTCCAATTTTTTCTTGGTTTGCAGGTCAAACAATTAGAAGACGGATTCTTCATCAACCAAGAAAATATGTTAAAGAGCTACTGAAAAAATTTCAGTTTGAACAGGCTAAACATGCCTCAACACCAATGAGCACAAGTATTAAGCTAGAAAGTGATGAGAAAGGTAAATCAGTAGATGCCAAACAATTTCGAGGTATGATTGGCTCACTCCTTTATCTTACTGCAAGTAGACCGGACATACAATTCAGTGTTTGTCTTTGTGCTAGATATCAATCTAATCCAAAGGAAAGTCATTTAATTGCAGTCAATAGAATTTTCAGATATCTCTCAGGTACGCATGACTTGGGTCTTTGGTATCCAGCAGGTAGTAGCTTTGACTTGGTTTCATATTCTGATGCTGACTATGCTGGATGTAAAATTGACAGAAAGCACTAGTGGCTATTGCCAAATGCTTGGTGGTTGCATGGTTTCGTGGGCATCCAAGAAGCAACACTCGGTTGCACTCTCCACTGCAGAGGCAGAATATGTTGCTGTAGGGAGTTGTGCGGCACAAGTGCTGTGGATAAAAAGTCAGTTGTGTGACTACAACATTGACATTGGATGCACACCTATCCTATGTGACAATACTAGTGCAATCAATCTATCAAAGAATCCCATTCAACATTCTAGGACAAAACATATAGAAATTCGTCATCATTTCTTGAGAGATGAAGTAGCCAATAAAACATTGGAAATAATTTCATACCCACTGAAAGGCAACTGGCCGACATCTTTACCAACCTCTGGCAGAAGATAGATTCACCACATTGAGAAGAGAATTGGTTTGTGCAAATTGCAATGAAACTAACACATATGTTAAGCATATGTCCCTTGTGTGCCATAACTATGAGGTATATCAAATGGTGATGTGTGGAAGAACATTATGCTTGTTTGGAAACTCTTATGCGTGAGAAAATATTCTCCGCCAAGTATCCATAGTTATATGGCATGAAAGAGGCATGTACTCTACATATGGAATTAGTTTCTTTACAATTATGCCCATTCAAAACTCTCTTTGAAAACTGAAAACATTTGATGGTCTGTCTTACTACATGCTTTGGTGTTTCTAAGTTGCTTGGTCAAATTGTGCAAATGAGTCCTGTTGTACTTGAATGAATGTGTACACAATAGCACACACTATGGGGGAGCAATTGAGGTAAGATGGATGTCATTGTGAAAGAAATCACTCAGCTTTTGTGCTTCTACAATTCCCTCACATGCTTTGCCCATTCCATACTTCATTCTGACCTATACTGGCTCTGAACAGGTCTCTGTCGACAGCCAACAAGCATCCTGTCGACAGAGCAGGCCACACAGAGCACTCATTCTGCACACTGTCTACATCTGTCGACAGGTCCATTTTCCTCTGTCGACAGATATGTACAGTCTTTGCCTGCCAGAACCCTACATCTTCTGTCTGTGTAATCCTGTCGACAGTCAATTCTCCCTGTCGACAGACACACTAAATGTTGGAACTTCAAGCCACTTTCTTTACACATTCTGTGAGCAGATTCATGGTTGAAAACTAAGGTTTTTATAAGGTGTTAATACATGTTTGACCACACCATGTAGAAATGTAATTTAAAGCTATTCTTTATGCCACTATGATTTTCACATACTACTCATGTCTGGGTTTAGGTTCTATCATTTTGGAACATTTTACAACTCTCAAGGATATACACCTCACTCCTCTGAATAATTCTTTGTAGGTAACAATAATTCTCAATTTACTTGATCAGTCATTTGTTCATAGTCCTGTATGTCTACTATTGATAGTTAATCATATAATCTACCTGATCTTGAGCTTTTAAAGCAATACTTGGAGAAAGCTACCTATTTCTGACAAATAACATTCAATTAAGAAACAAAAAAAAACTACACATTGGGATAAATATAGAGCAATGTGTGTTTTGCTAAGTAACCGGAGGTGATGGGCATCACAAATGTCCGCCCTCGCGTCAAAAGACACACTCATCAACTCTGTACAACGGTATGCTAGACACTTCCACTGAGTAACTGGGGGTATGGGCACTTGTAATGTCTATTCTCACGTCAAAAGGTGTGAAGTCCTCTTAAGTACCACTTTTTCCCATTGCATCTGTGAATTGCAAATGAAAGTCAAATGAAATAGTGTGAAGCCTCCACTGAGTAATAAATCCCAGGGTCCTTAGTTTTATGATTGTCTTGACATATAGATATTCGGTTCATAGATCATTTGTCTATCAAAAAAAATTGAAGATTATGTTGTCTTACACTATATTTATACAACGAAGGGTGAGAGTGCATGTTCTTCATTTTAGTAGGTGTTTTCTTAATGCTCTAACTTAAAATCCCTTGGTATTATGTTAAAACCATTAAGAAAATGAATTGGCTTTTCATATCTTTCTATATGGTCGGCAAAATATGTGTTCACCTATTATACATCTACAATAGACATTGTGGATCATTGCTCTCATGTTCCAACTCTCAAACCCACCAAAACATCAAACTGGGGATTTTCTGTCTGCCCCTGTCGACAGGCACCAGGGCCCTGTCGACAGCCGGCGGCCAGACCGATTTTGGAAGTCCAACGGGCAAGGTTCTAATTCCAGATTTTGTGGGACCTAACCTTTAAAATTCTCACCAACTTTCATAAAAGGTCCCCACGCCCCTTCCATCCTTTTCAACTTCCAAAACCCTCCTTTCCCTCCTCCTCTCCAAAAACCCCCCTCTTTCTCCAGGGCACCGGAAGAACTTCTCCTCTCCCTTTCATCTTCCCTCTTCCTGTGTCTCCTCTTCTCTATCCTCACCATCCACATCAAGCTTCCACTCCTGATGGCTCCAAAGGCCAAGAAGCTGGCATCCCGTCGTCATCCACGGTCTCCAGAACCCGGCCAGGGCTCCAGGGCAACCACCGAGCGTCGGACGAAGCACCGGGAGGATCGTTTGCCAGAGCTCATCATTCCGCCCTCTCTGAGTCTTCTCGATGTCCATGGTACCTTCACCAAGGTTGTGCAGCCCCGCTATATTGATTTCCTTTCCTTGGAGGATATGTTTCCAGAACTACATCCTCTCTTTGATATCCAGGGTTGGGCACCCTTTTGCTACGATCACCTGCGGTATTCCACAACCGCCGTGACCGAATTCTACAACAACCTCCGACTATCAAGCACTGGAAAGTTGTATACCAAGGTGAAGGACACTCCATTTTTTATCACTCCTAATCTCCTATCCACTGCCTTGCAAATCCCAAACACTGGAGTGGACATCATGACCCATCATCCAACTCCAGAGGAGTATCACACGCTCATTACTTTGCATCCTTATGATCCTACTGATCGTCGGCAACTAAATGCCAACTCCTTCCCTCCTCTTCATCGTCTCATCCATCACATCTTCACCACTCTCATAGTTCCCAAGGATGGAAGCCGAGAACTTGTGACCTCCCTTCACAAGTCTCTGCTTCACCAATTCCTCAATGCTGAACCTATCAACTTACCTGCTCTTATGGTCTCTATCTTTCGCATTTGTGTTCGAAGTGCCAAGAGATCTATGCCATATGCATGCCAACTCACTTCTCTCTTCCTATTCCTTGGCATTCAAATTCCAAAGGAGGAGATGACTGTTCTCAAATCCCGTAGTTCCTATGATCTCACAGCTGCACATAGGATGGGCTACAAGATGGTAGATGGCATTGTCAAAAGAGATCTCAAAGGTAAAGGGGCAGTTAGTGAGGATGATGAAGATGAAGAAGATCAAGATGCAGAAGCTCAATATGACGAAGATGCTCAAAATGAAGACTATCAAGATGAGCCACTAGTTGCTCCAAGAGGTGATGCTGCTGATGATGCTGAGCCCTCAATTAGGGACTTACTTGCTCAGCTCCAGATTCAAATGGCAATAGGATTTGAACAACTTAATGCCAGAATGGACTCACTTGACACCCGCTTGGACAGCATTGCTACTGCGCATCGGGCTCCTACACCGCCAGCTGATGATGATGAGTAGTTAGCTTAGATGTCTAGGATAGCGTCAAGTCCTGTTATCTTGTTCAATCAATGTCTTTCCCATCTTTTTTTTGGCATATAATGTACTATGTAAGACTCATGAACTATCAATGCAAATCCTTGCTCTTTGTCTAATGCATGTGTATATGGAGTATGCTTTTCGATGTTGTCAAAAGGGGGAGAAAAAACTCAATTGTGCACTTACTGAATTGATTAATTTTGTCATCATCAAAAAGGGGAGAATGTTGGGTTCACATTCTAAATGATAAATACAACATGTTTTTGATGATAACAATGATGAACAATGTGAATTGAGTTTAAAGCATGAATTCTACATACAAATGACTTGTCACAATAACTTGGCACAATGCTTGATTATATATGTTCTTAATATCTCACTAACTATGTTCACTAATGTAGGAGATACACTATGCAAGACATGTGCCAAAAACAAGTAGAAAAGATCAAGAAAAGTCAGAAGACAGAGTACCTGTCAACAGCCATCAAGCCCCTGTCGACAGATGTCAACAGTCAGCAACACACCTGTTCTGGAAAACAAGACCTGTCGACAGCAACAAAGCTCCCTGTCGACAGAAGCACATAGTCAGAAAACCAGTGTTCTAGAAAAACATGTACCTGTCGACAGCAACAAGGCACCTGTCGACAGATGCACACAGTGAAAGCTTTGACAGAACTTCCAGACTTCTGGAACTTGGGACACTGTTGATCCCTGTCGACAGCAGTGTATGACCTGTCGACAGACGTACAGAAGCTTCAAATACGGAAGTTTGAAAGTTACCAAACTTGTGTTTCCTTCTACCACGACTCTCCATATGTAAACACCACTATATAAGCAACCTTTGAAGCAAATCACGTACACAAGCAGCCTCCAAGCAAAACCCTAAAGAGTTCTCACAAGAAGTCTTGTTCTGCTGCTCTGCTTCACCTACCGCCCAGAATCAAGAAGAGAAGTCTCTCCAATGGAAGGTGAAGTCTGAACGTCGTGGATTCAAGCATCTCCATCAAGTTGTGACCTTCAAGACGAAGCTTGAAGCCCAGTCAGACGTTCACAAGAAGAGTTTACAACTGGATTTGTTCTTCAACTCTTAAACTCTTCTCTGTTTCTATTTTTCCATATTCGTGTGTGTGTATTGTGTTTCAGGCAGCCCTGTGCTTGATACACGTGTGTGGGTGTTATTCTGATTGTGGTTTCACATCAGATAATACGTGTGTGTGAGTTGTAGTTTGTGAACTAGCTCATAAGCAGATTGCTCTGCGTGTGTGTGTGGTCTATGGATGTAGGATACACAAGTTGTGTACTCCGAACCACGTAAATCGTTGTGTCTTGTGGTTTGCACGAATTTACACTAGATGTTTGATAGGCATGGCATCTCCACGCACGTTTGATAATCTGTTATCCATCTGTTATCAAGTCACACACATTCACACATAGTTCAAAGTTTAATATTGTTTTGATAATCTGTGTTTCGAAGAAAAGAAGGTGATAAACATTTTTAATCGGCAGTAATCTATTCAACCCCCCTTCTAGATTACCATACGGGGAATTCCGCAACCCTTCAATCAGTTACAGTGTCCGGACCATCAGCAGCAGCAGCAGACAGCAGAGGCAGAGATCAATGAGCAAGGGTTTTCTGGGCAAGCTGAGCAGGATAAGGGCCATCAGGGCCATTGGAGTCTGAACCTGTGCAAAATTTGGCTGAAGAAGCAGTTTTGGTTCCTGAGCCTCCAGCTCCCACTTCTTCCCAAACATCAGTTCCTCCATCCCCACCTTCATCCTCCACTGCACCTCCTGCTCCAGAGACATTCAAGAAACCTCAACCTAGACCCATCTCCTCACCAACACCCTTTCCCTCTCAATCCACCTCCTCTCCTGCCTCATCTCTTGTTTCTTCCACCATTGTTTCACCTCTACCATCCTCTCCACCTGAGCTTCCACTAGCATCCTCTTCTGCTGGGCCCTCTTCTTCTGGACCTTCTACATCAGACATTTTTTCTCTTCCTACTGTCACTCTTACTCTATTTTCAATCCACCTACACCTCCCTCCTTCATTACCATTATTCCTGAGGGTGCCCACTCCCACATGTGGAAATCCAGGATATCAAGGATGAATTGAAGTAGCAACTTCGTTCAGTCTTGGCTGTTGGAACCCACACTCACAGGACAGGCTCTTCTAGTCCTGTCTCTAAAAAAGGAGACTCACCTCTACCCATTCTGTCTCTTCTGAACCTTGCTATCCTCCCTTGTGGTTTTCCCTTCTATCTCCAACAAGCAGAAACCTATCTATGAAGAATATCTTCAAAAGGTAGTTTTTTCCCACATTTTTGGCCTTCCCTTCCAAAATCTTTCTGAACATCTCACCACTATCTTCCCATATACCCATCTATCTAAGGCTCATCAGTCCAAAGTATTCCCCATGACTGAAGCCAAAACTGAAGAGCAGTGGGCTCGGAGCCATGAAGATCTGTACAGTCAATTCTCGAGCTCAAGCTGCCAGATTTCCTCCTAGGGAAGCTCCTCTTCCCCTTTATGAATGGTTCCAGATCCACCACAAACATCTGTTTGGCCCTTTCATTCAGAAAGAGATCAAATTCATCCGCCAGTATCAGATGTACAGTAACTACTGCTATGTACATCGCCTCCCCGAATCTCAGTTGGGCCAATTTCGTGCAGCCATCAGGGCCCTTAGTTCAAGCGCAGCTCATTCTGAGTCCCTTCAGGTTGATTTTGCCACCTTGGTTATTCCTAATATAGTGTTCCTTCCCCCTCTCCATGCCTTTATTATGGAATCTTCTGTGGGAACACTTATATTTGAGAGAGCTGCAAGGGTAATGGCCAGATTATTTGTGCAAGATGGCCGTGACTTATCCTTCCCCAGATTCGTCTTTAGGCAGTATCTTCAGGGGCATATCAAGGCAGATGTTCTGGCCCCCATTCTCTCTAAATGTGAGCGGTTGTCTCCTGAAGAGTGGCAGAAGCTTTATCCGTTGTCTGCTCAACAGCTCAACGATCTAAATGCCTCTCAGGCCAGTTCAAATCAACCTCTTCTATCTCTTGGTGAATTTTTGGATGCCAACTCTCTTCACCTCATCAGGGACTCCTATCTGACCTGGGTCGAAAGATACAAGTTCTTTCTTTTTGCTTTAAAGCAAGAGCTTCGGTCGCTTAAGATTGACTATCCCCTCAAGATTGAAGCTTTCCTTAGGTTTGCCAGCTTTGGGTCCTTCTTAACTTACAAATTAGCCCTGGGCCATGTTAAGTATGAGGACTTCATTTCATATCAAAGACAGCTTCATATCAAAAGGATGGCTCCCGCTATGGGACCCTCCTATCAAATTGACTTTGGGGCCTTTCAAGCCTTCTTTGAAGATCAGGAACGCCAGGCAATCCCTGTACTTAAGCGTTTTGGCTCCTTGTTATCCCCTGCTTATTACTTACTGTAAATTCTCAAAACTGATAAATATATGTTGATTTCTACCCTTCCATCTTTTTCTCTTCATTCTTTGTCTCAGAGTATCTTTTTGTTTAATGACAAAAAGGGGGAGAAAATTAGCATGTCTGAAATCCATTCCGAAAATCTTTAACTTTAGAAACATACTTAGCATGTTTAAAATACTTTCCAGAAATATTCATGCTTATGGATTTTTTTTTTGTCATCACCAAAAAGGGGGAGATTGATGATCAGTCTGTCCCCAAGTAATTTTTTAAATATACATGTATTTTGGTAATTAACAAAACCTTATCAAAGTTCTCTAAGTCTTAAGTACAGGAAATACTCCAAGGTCAAGGTCAATCAAGCCAATATTGGTAAGCATTATATTTCTGAAGCATTAAATATTTCGAGACTGTATTTCTCTAAGTCCACACCGACTTTTGTTGAAAGCCACAACGATTTCCTTCTTGTACATCGTTTTGAATAGAGCTATAACGATTTGATATCGTAACGATTTATTTATAAGACTGAGATATCATGTGGTTTCAATCAAGTCGTTCTCGTAACGATTCCTTAAGTCATCGCAACGATTTCTTTAGAACTCGTAACGACTTGCCCGTCATAACGATTCCTTAAGTCATCGCAACGATTTCTTTAGAACTCGTAACGACTTGCCCGTCGTAACAATTCCTTAAGTCATCGCAACGATTTCTTTAGAACTCGTAACGACTTGCCCGTCGTAACGATTCCTTAAGTCATCGTAACGATTTCTTTAGAACTCGTAACGACTTGCCCATCGTAACGATTCCTTAAGTTAGTGCAACGATTTCTTCAGCGTTCATAACGATTTGCTTCGCGCAACGATTTGCTTCGTGCAACGATTTCTTCAGCTCATAACGATTTCTTTAGTGCACATAACGATTTGCTTCGTGCAACGATTTCTTCAGCGCTCATAACGATTTGCTTCGCACAACGATTTCTTTAGTGCACATAATGATTTGCTTCGCGCAACGATTTCTTTAAAGCTCATAACGATTTGTTAAGTGACTATAACGACTCCTTTAATGAATACAACGATTTGCTCTCTATAATAACTTGTTGGTATTCATAATGATTTCATAAGTCATATAGACAAAAACTTTATGGTTTATATCGACTTGATATTTATCTTATTTCTTAAAGAGTTGAATAGTCAAAGTCTTCTCTTATCTGTCTGACTGCTGTGCATTTAATGAAGACAGAACGTATCTCTGCATGCATGCAGATGATATCTTTTCATTATCGTGCATATTCTGTCAACACCTTTTAGAAGAAACTATTTGGCATTGCTATTTTGGTGAATACTCATATCAACGTTTACTGACAACTAAAGACAGCCTAGCTGTCTACTGCTCTAGCATTTAATTTGTGCAGGGTCCTAAAGACGTTCTGTCATACAATGTTGGACCATACAGACGCCAGAAGACATTATCTCTTTGCGTGCTCAAATGGATAAAAGATTGTTGAAGCTTCCAAATGTCAAGCAGTCTAACGTCTACCAATCTAAGAGACAACGGTTACTTCAACGGCCGAATTTCAAAAGAAGATATAAATACAAGACAGAAGAGAAGAATAATGACAACCAAGCAGAGAACGCACGTTCAAGCTATTCAAATCTTCTGCTAGAATTCTAAGAGCCAAGAACTTCATTCCTTCTTGTGTTGCTCTTTTCTCTCCTCTCTGCAGTAAAAATCTTGAGAGAGCTTGTGTAGTTCTGAGAGTCTTCTGTGTTTCTAGATCTTTTACTCTCAGTTCTTCGTGCTTCAGATCGTGGCTTATAAAAGCTTGATCTAGGGGCTTGAATTCTTTCTACTCTCTTTGTTGTGATTCCCTTCGTGTGTGAAGGAAGACCTGGTGGGATCCAGGGTGCTGTTTCCCTTCAGTTGTGAAGGAAGACCTGGTAGGTTATCCAGGGTGTTGTTCCCTTCTGTTGTGAAGGAAGACCTGGTGGGGCATCCAGGGTGGTGTAATTCCCTTCGTGTGAAGGAAGACCAGCTGAGCTGGGTGTGGTAGTGTCATTAGGGGGACTGTATTCTAGTTAGTGGAATCCTGAGTTGTTGCTCAGGGGCTGGACGTAGGACTCCTAAGGAAAGGAGGTCCGAACCAGGATAAGTTCTTGTGTTGAATGGTTGCTTATCTTGTGTGATTGTGCTTTGAACTAACAGTTACTAACCTTCATCGAAGAACGTTTTGTTTTAATGTTTTAAGTACAAGTATTAATCAAATAATTTTAAAGACCCATTCACCCCCCCCCCTCTGGGCTTGTCAACCGGGCAACACCTACCTTCGGCGGCAAAACCATATCGAGAACCTGACATGTAAAAGGCTTATTATTTACAAAAGCCTCTCTGCTTAGCATCCTACTTCTCTCTTCACTGTTCTATCGGTTTATGTAAAGGGCGAACGGTACAACCCCTGGTCACGAGCTCTTCAGCTCAGAAGACCAGTGCGGTACCCGTCCTATGACAAAGGTGTTCGGTTCAACGCCGGGTTGACGAGCTCTTCAGCTCGACCTGCGCGGAACCCATGAGCCTCTAGACACCCGACGATTCCAATTCGGACAGAACACAACTAGAAAGAGGGGGAAAAAGGACATGCTAGTTAAAGAAGTCGGGCGAACGGTACAACCCCTGGTCACGAGCTCTTCAGTCAGAAGACCAGCGCGATACCCATCCTATGACAGAGGTGTTCGATTCAACCCCGGTTGACGAGCTCTTTAGCTTGACCTGCGCGGAACCCACGAGCCTCTAGACACCAGCGGAACTCACCTTGCCTGCCACCATTTCGGCAGCCGCACCCGCCAAAGCGATCTCCGACCTCATTTACAGGCGCTCCTCAGCAAGACGTCGCCTCGTCGCAATCAACCGGCTACTCCGCCGCAGGCATGAAGACATCTTCCCTCTCAAGTGCTCACGATCACATCCGAGAAGACTTGAGAG
Organism: Colocasia esculenta; assembly: GCA_014218235.1. Classification (NCBI taxonomy): domain Eukaryota; kingdom Viridiplantae; phylum Streptophyta; class Magnoliopsida; order Alismatales; family Araceae; genus Colocasia; species Colocasia esculenta. The sequence continues at coordinate 110,890,804 of CM024762.1, forward strand.
GGTGGGGGGCAAGTGTATAGGCTATTTTTAGCCTCCTAGGCCCATAGGCCCATCATGACCCAGCGAGGCAAAACGGTTGTGGCCCTCGCGCCTTGTGTCCTCGGCGTCAGCCAACCGGCTGCCGAATACGTTTAAGTCGTTAAACACCCAAGGGTCCTAGCGGCAGTTTCCGAACACCGCACCGGCTGCTCCAACAGGATTTGTCCTTACCGAGTAGATCAGGTGGCTCCTGCTCAAGCCCGCAATCGTCAAGATGCCCGAGAACCGGGCACCGTGCGGGTTCCACGCCCGAACACCTCCAGGATCCAGGGAGTGATCTCCGGACACCCCCCATTCTGTTCGGTCCAGGCCCCAGCCTACCGAACACGTCCTGCTCAAGACGAACCCTGGTCCCGTTGGCATGCGCTGCGCCCAGACACTGGCTACCGAACAGCAGGTCTATCCTACCGAACAGGCAACCTGCTCGGTACCTGTCGCCTAGGAGCCTCCAAGCAGCTCCCCGTCTCCTAACGACGGTTACAACAGCTCCATCGTGCGTTCCCCATGATCATGTGGTGCATTAACTACAGGCCCCCCTTAATGGGCGTCCGAACGCGTAACCCCTCACCAAGGGCGCCAACCGGTGCGCCCTTTTCAGCCTCATTAGGGGACGTTCCGTCCCACTCCTCCTGCACCTTCACCCATAAAAGGCCCAGGTAACCTCCATGCAGAGGTAGGTACTCTTGGACTCTCACACTCGCCCTCGCGCGATTAACACACGAGAACCCCCTTTCCTTCAAGCCTCTCAGGTCTCATTCTGACTTAGGCATCGGAGGGTTTCTCCCCGTTCTTCAACCAGGCCCCCTGATCTGGTTTTGGTCCTGCAGGCTTCTGTCCGCACCGGCTTCGTCTTCCCCATCTTCTTCAGTGGAGGCCCGTTTGGCTCCGGCCCAAACAGGAAAATGCTACCACAATTATATATCCATGCGAATTAGTTTGATTCGGACCAATTCAAAGGGAATCTAAGTGAATCAAAGGAAATTTGATTCATCTTCCGATTTTGATCCGGTAAACCTTGATGTCGACCAGCCGTGGGCAATAGCTTCTTTTGTAGCTCGAGGGTTGGAACAGTAACAAATTTTAGGAGATTCTTTAAAACATTAGGATTTTAGGGTATTATTTGGAATATTGATAGTTTTTAAGGGATTATGTTAAAAAATAAAACCAACACCATTTTAAGTCAACCTCATGAGCGAACGCTGGGTATTTGAGATTAGGCACAGAATAGTTCTGGTGGTGAAGACTCAGGCAGCTTCCGATGACGATGTGCGCAATCCAAGCAGCTTCAGTTGCTTTCCAACTATTTCGCACCTTGATTATACTTTGGTTGTATTAAATAGGGTTGTTCAACGATTCAGTTTGATTTGAGTTGGCTAACTTAAACCGAACCGATTTAGACATTAAATTGAATTAAATTGAATTGAAATTATTTCGATTTGATTTAATATGATTTTTTATTTAATTAAATATAATTTAATTTATTAATATTTATATATTAAAATAAGACTAAAATGGAAAATTTATATATATCATATAATTAATTTTTTTATACATATATTATATAATAATTATTATTATTATATTAAATTTTAATTTAAACATTTGATTTGATTTCATAATGTCTAAAATCAAATTTCGATTCAAATCGAACTGAACTAGTCAATTCAATTTGATATGGTTCGATTCTTCTCTTCGGTTTGAATCGAAACTTGAACACTTTTTGTGGAGGTGATTTCCTGCTTGGGCCGGAGCCAAGCAGGCCTACACTTAGAAGAAGGGAAGAAGGTCGCCGGTAGCGAACGGTGCCTGCAAAACCAGAAGAGGATCAAGGGGGTCCGGTTGAAGAACCGGGGAGAACCCTCCGATGCCTAAGTTAGAAATGGATTCAAAGGCTTGGAAGAGGAAGGTTCAGTATTGCGCAAGAGAGGTGTGCCTTAGATTACGTACCTCTGCATGGAGGCTTACTGGTGCCTTTTATAGGCAGAAGTGCTGAGGGAGAGGGACAGAACGTCCCTGATCAATGCCGCAAAGGGTGTGCCCGTTGGCGCCCTTAGCGGGGGAGTTACGCGTTGAGGTGCTCTGCAGTTAATGCACCACTTGATCGTGGGGTGCACGTGGTGTAGCCGTTATAACTGCCGCGAGGGGACGAAGGGCCGCTCGGATTCTCCTGGGAGGAAGGTACCGAGCAGGTAGCCTGCTCGGTGAGCCAGACCTACTGCTTGGTAATCGAGCCTACTGCTCGGCACTTGGTGCTTGAAGGTGTGGCTTGCTGCCAGATGCCTGATGCGAGGAAGTGCTGTCCGTTCCGAAGAGGTTTCCGGCACAAGCCGAGCAGACCCTGCTCGGAAGGAAGGGCCTTTTGACCGAACAGGTTATGAGGTACCCGGAGGCGGCTCTTGGGTCCCGCTGGTACCCAAATGCAGGGACCGGACTCGAAACCTTGAAGCTATTTTTGAAAGGTCGTGGTGCCTTGTGGGAGGGCCACGTCTGCCTGCTGAATTAGGCTGGGTAATGATGGGCCCAGCGCACGATGGTGCTAGAAATAGCCACCACACTTGCCCCCCACGCCATCGAGTGAGCTCGGGAACTGGGATAGTCGAGGGCGGAGGCCTGCTCGAATGTCATTTTTTGTCATTAAATGCGATGGTGACCTCGGACATGCAAACGACGGCCACCACTGACGCTTCGTACGATTTCCTCGAAAGCAGAGGAGAGCCCATGATGAAGGGGGTATCGTGGCGAGCTGAGAGTTCTGCATGATACGCCCGAACGGTCACCCAGAGGGGGTGACGCCATCCGCAGGTCTTAGGGTTTCGCGCCCTCTCTTCCTTATAAGGAAAAGGAGGGGCAAAATCGGGAAGCCACGCATTCGAAAATACCTTGCGAAGAGCTCGCCTACCCTTCCAATCTCCTCCGTCTTCTTCTCCTTCATACAGTCGTAGTTCTTGCTCCGCCGTCTTCGTCTCCAGCGATGTCGCAGAAGGGAAAGGCCGTGGCCGGTGCCGGCGGAAGCGGCGAAGCGCCGGAAGGACCCCAGCAGACGAAGTACCTCTTCTTCGACGGTCTTCGCGAGCGATACCGCATTGGGCCAGAGTATGACATCGTCCTTGCGAAGGAGGAGGAGCCTTACTGGATGGAGAAGCCTGGATGCATTGCAATGTCACACGACATTCTGGAGGCGGGGTTCCGGCTGCCATTGCCGCGATGGCGAGAGAACTGCTCAACGCATGGGGGATAGCCCCCGTTCAACTGGAGCCGAACTCTTGGAGGACGATATGCATTTTCTGCATATCGTGCAAGGTACGCGACATCGAACCCACCGCAAACCTCTTTCGGAGCCAGTTTATCTTGACGGCGTCGCCGGGGACGAGCCGGAGTGTGTACTACACCAAGCACCGGCCGGACCAGATGAGGATAGAGTTCTCTCCTCGGTTCTCCAGTCACAAGGGATAGACGCACCGGATACTCTTCATCGCACGCCGCAGGGGGCGCCAGAATGGGGGTTCCCTACGCGGGTAAAGGACCCGCATAAAGACATCTACCCTCTCATGAGGAAGGAAGAGGTGGCGCTTGCCGAGCACCTCAGCAGCATCTTCGTCGAGAAGGCGGAGGAGTACATCACGGAGGCCCAACTGGTCCAGCACGAACTCAGCCAGGATGGAGTAAGTGACTTTTTGGCCCCTCTTTCCTTCTTTGCTTTTTGGTAATCGTCCTTACTGACCTCTTTTCTTCTTATGCAGCTGCTGAAGAGCTGGAGGCTGGCATGGATACGAAGGATATGGCCCTCTACACCGAACAGATTACCGTCACAGCGTATGTGGCGGTAATAGGTGAGGAGCATCCTCCTGCTGCCGCCAAGAGCCATCCTGCTGAGGTGCAGGGCGCTATGGGCTCATGGGCTTCTGCCAAGGGGCCCGAGAGGATTCGTTTGAAGAAGAAGGCCACGGTGAGGGAAACCTCGAGGGTGATAATTCGTCCTTTGCCCGAGCAGCAGCCGGCCGAGGACGAGGCTGAAGGAGAGGTAGCGAGGAGACAGGGTCAAGCCAAGAAAAGACGAAGGCTAGTGAAGGCTGCGCAGCTGCAGACTACTCCGGAGGTCGAGGAGGATGGAGAGGAAGAAGATGCCGAGCCACTGGTGGAGCGGAAGAGGCGGAGGACCACAGAAACGCCCGAGCAGGGGACATCCCAGGTCCTTCCCCTGCCTCGCCCTGGGGCCGCTCTCAAGATGGCGGCCGATCTTGGGCTTGATGTACTGAGCTTGGCGTCGGAGAGCTCAGATGGGGAGCATGCAAGAGCGCCAGCGCCCCAAGGCCCCGTCGAGGGGCGTTTTGAAGAAATGGCCCCTGCGGGGGTCTCGAACACCGGAGGAGCTGGTTGCGACATCATCGTGACCAAGGACGCCATGCCAAGGACTATACAATGTCAGTAACTGAAGAGACGGCGGCTCCTATGATGCAATCTGCCGCACCCGGAGGCGAAGAGGTGGTTCCCACAATGGGAGCTGCCGAGGAAGTTGCTTCAGCCGCGGGGATGGTCCTGCCCCCCATGCCCCCCACCGAAGCAGCTGCGGAAGCAGGGGAACACGCATCTGCTGGGGTGCCCTCTGGTGCTGAAGGAGCAACCACAACCGAGGAGGTAGGTCGTGGGGAGAGAGCAGCTGCTGGCAGCATTGACGATGCTGCGGAAGAGCTGGCCGAGGACTCTGGTGATGACCAGAGGCCGCTCGGTGAAGTGTTGAGGAGAAAGCTTCCTGAGATTCCCTCGGCCATGGCTCTAGAGGCGACGCTCGATCGCCTCAAGGAGAGCACACCAAGGGATCTTCCGCCGAGCCCTTCCGCTTCTCACCTTGAGCAGGTAGCACGGTGCCAATATCTGACGCCCGAGCATACTCCAGAGATGTCAGGTGAGGGCTACCGTCCAGAAAGCCGCGCAGAAGACGGCGCCGTCGATGACGTCGACTTGGGGGCTCTTATGGACAGAGTTGTTGAGTCTCTGGAGGTGTTGAGGGCTTTAGCTGCCCGAGCCCAAAATCAAAAGCATTTGTGGGAAGCACATACTGCTTTCTACGAGGGCATGACTGCACAGCACAAGGCCCGCGAGGCAGAGTTGCAAGATGAGGTGAAAGACCTCAAGGCCGCCCTTCGGACCTCCGAGCTCAACTTAGCCCTTGCGCGGGCTGAGAAGGAGACCTTTAGCAAGGTGCTAGCTGACGCCGAAATCCATGCCATTGCTGCGTACAAGGCCGGGCCGGATTTTCGAGAAGACCTAGAGCAGTACGGGGCCCGCTGTTACAAAGTGGGCCTCAAGGCTGGGAAGGAGCATGGTGAATAGCTTTCTTGGGTCGAGCGCGCCCGAGAAGCCTTCGAGGCCGCCGTGAAGGAGTGCCGGCATCGAACCAATGACGCTCGTCTGGACAGGATACAATTCACGCAGTTCTACTCTGGGCAGATGCCTCCTTCAGACGACGGCGTCGGTCCTTCTAAACGGGCTCCTTAGCCTTTTCTGCTTCTAGTTTTCCTCTCCTTTTTTTTGTAAACCAGGCTCGTGGAGCCTTTTTGTAAGAAGTTATGAGTACAAGTTCCTTTTGATCCTAGTCATGGCTTCACTTTTTCTACCTTCACTCCCTTACACTTGTTCTATCCAAATCGGAATTCGTTGGTCATTTAGAAGGGTTCGCAGTCACCACACAGGTCGTTTGGAACTACCAAAAGGTTCCGACCTGGGGTGTTTGTGCGGAACACTTATGCTAGGTAGTATCACTTTTAATCCTTTCGAGCTGAAAAGCTTTGGACAAGGATGGCCTCGGATACCAACTCAAGCCAACCTAAAGAATGGGAGGAAGAGAAGTAGGATGCCGAACAGAAGGCTTTCATAAATAGTAAGCCTTCAAATTATATACATGCCAGGTTCGGGGTATGGCCCCGCCACTAGGATTAGTTAGCTTGTAAGAGCCTTTTCCAAGGACCTGGGTGACCTGATAAGGTCCTTCCCATTTGGGGGCGAGTTTTCCGGCTGCCCTTCGGGGATCTGATGCCGAGCAGCGGCGAAGAACCAGATCCCCTTCGAAGAAGCGCCTTTCCCGAACTCGGGAGTTATAATATTGCGCAAGTCATTGTTGGTAGGAGACTAGTCTGATGTTGGCGTCACTCTGGCGTTCTCCAAGCATGTCTAGGTTTTCCCTAAGAGTGCGATTATTGGCGGACTTGTCGAAGTGAGTTGTCCAGAGAGTGGGGAGAGCCACTTCTAGTGGTACAACGGCCTCTGTGCCGTAGGCCAAATGGAAAGGGGTCTCCCCAGTGGCTACCCGAGCAGTCGTTCGATGGCACCACAATACATTAGGGAGCTCGTCAATCCATGAGCCACCGGCAGCTTCAACTCTCGTGCGGATCCCGTGCAGCAACGTACGGTTGGCGTTTTCGATCAGACTGTTTGCCTGAGGATGTGCCACAGAGGTGAAGTGGTTGTAGATGCCAAGTTCGGCGCACTTCTGCTTGAAGAAGGTGCTATCGAACTACTTCCCGTTGTCGGAGGTAATCACTCTTGGGATGCCAAACCTGCAGAAGAGGTTCTTCCAAACGAACTTCCACGCGGCTTGTTCGGTGATTGTGGTAACGAGTTCTGCTTCAACCCACTTGGTGAAGTAGTCGATGGCCACGAACAAAAACTTCTTCCGACCCTGGGCCTCCGGGAAGGGACCAAAGATATCAATGCCCCACCTAGCGAAAGGGTGAGGCTCAAACAGTGTATGAAGTTGCTCGGCCGGTTGCTTAATGAGATGTCTGAACTTCTGGCATTCCGGGCACCTTCTGACAAAAGACATACAGTCCTTTTGCAGAGAGGGCCACCAAAATCCTGCTCGGATAATGCTGCGTGCCAGCGTTCTGCCCCCCAAGTGGCTTCCGCACAATCCCTCGTGAACCTCTTCGATAGCCGAAAGGGCCTCTTCAGGGCTGAGACACCATAAGAGGGGTCTTGAAAGGGACCGTCGGTAGAGCTTGCCTTCAATGAGGGTGAAACGCTGAGAACGCAGTCTGATCTTCTGTGCTTCACCCTGCTCAGGGGGAAGCTCGCCTCGAAGTAGATAGGCCAGGAAAGGGTCCGTCCAGTTCGGAGCTAGGGGGTCGGACCCAATGGCTGCTACATCCACTTCGGTGCTCGGTGCAGCGAGCTCTTCAATGAATACGTAGCGAGAAGGGGCGATGTCACCTGAAGACGCCAGCTTGGAAAGTGCATCGGTTCGCGCATTTTACTCCTGTGGAACGTGTATGACTTCGAAGTAGAGGAGGCCTTCTACTCGGCTCTTGACCTGTTGAAGGTACTGGGCCATGAGTGGCTCCCTTGCTTCGAACTGTCCGTTCACCTGGCCAGCAACTAATTGGGAGTCGCTGAAGGCCCTGAGTCGAAGGGCTCCAAGGTGCCTCGCCATTCGGATTCCGGACAGCAACGCTTCGTATTCGGCCATATTGTTGGAGGCCGCAAAGCGAAACCGAAGGGCATATTGGAACTCTAAACCCTCCGGAGAGGTGAGGACCAGGCCAGCTCCACTCCCTGTGACACATGAGGATCCATCGACGTAGAGCTCCCATGGGGCTCGTCGGTCAGCGGAGGATCCTGTTCGGTAGGGAGAGTACATTCCGCAACGAAGTCCGCCAATGCTTGTGCTTTAATGGCCATCCTTGGATGGTAGCTGATGTCGAATTCGCCTAGCTCGATGGCCTATTTAATGAGCCGGCCGGAAGCCTCCAGCCGCTGTAGAATAGACTTCAGCGGCTGGTCGGTGAGAACGGTTATTGAGTGGGCCTGAAAGTAGGGCCTGAGTTTTCGGTAGCCGTGACGAAAGCAAGGGCGAGTTTTTCTGCTCGGGGGTACCTTCTTTTAGTTTCTTGAAGGACCCTTCTGATGTAGTAAACGGGACGCTGGGCCGCTCCCTCTTGTCTGATCAACACTGCGCTGATGGAGTGCTCGGTAACCGAAAGGTATACAAACAAGGGCTCCCCGAGCACAAGTTTCGAGAGAACAGGTGGGGCTGCGAGATAGGCCTTCAACTCCACGAAGGCGGCCTCGCAGTCCTCAGTCCACCGTACATTCCCCCCTTACTGTGAAGAGTCTGGGTCCTCGCAGCAATTTGAAGAAGTTGAAGCTCCTCTCTGCTGCTCGGGACATGAACCGGTTGAGTGCGGCTAGTCGTCCAGTCAAATGTTGGACGTCGCATACCGTTTTAGGGCTTCTCATTTCAAGTATTGCTTGGATCTTCTCAGGGTTGGCCTCTATTCCTCTATTTGAGACGAGGAAGCCGAGGAACTTTCTTGAGCGTACTCCAAATGCACACTTGGCTGGTTTGAGCTTCATGTTGTACCTTCGCAAAGTTGCGAAGGTCTCCTCGAGGTCAAATATGTGGTCAGTGATCGGAAGCATTTTGACCAACATGTCGTCGACGTAGACCTCCATGTTGCGCCCAATTTTCTACTCGAACATCTTATTGACTAGTCACTGGTATGTTGCGCCCGCGTTTTTCAGACCAAAGGGCATCCTGGTGAAGCAGTATAACCCTAAGTCTGTGACGAACTTGGTGGAATCCTGATCCGGAGGATGCATACTGATCTGGTGATACCCAGAGTAGGCATCCAAGAAGCTGAGGAGCTCGTGTCCGGACGTAGCGTCTACCAGCTGATCGATGCGCGGCAACGGGAAGTTATCATTGGGCGTCGCTTTGTTGAGGTCCTTGTAATCCACACATACGCGCCATTTACCAGTGGCTTTGCGTACGAGGACTACGTTGGAGATCCATCTTGGGTATTGAGCTTCCCGGAGGAGCCCAACTGCTCGGCTTTTGACAACGTGATCTCGGATCACGGTCTACCGTTCTTGGTTGACGGGTCGCCTCCTTTGTTGAACTGGTGGGACCCGTGGATCCAGGCGGAGGTGATGCACCATCACCTCTGGAGGGATGCCTGGCAGCTCGTCATCAGACCACGCGAACATGTCCAGGTTAGATAGCATGAAACTTCTATATCGTTGTTGTTCTGCTTCCGCTAGTAACGCGCCAATGTATAGGATGTGTTCGGGGTCGTTATCCACTTGGACTGGAAGTAGGTTGTAACGTTCTAAACGTTCGGATCGCTCCGGATCATTTCGGATCGTCTTTGTGTGGTTGTGGAGGCCAGTGTGTGGCCGATGACGTGTGTGTGTGTGTGGCAGGTGAATTCCGCATGTTGTGAGATTTTGCCCAAATAGCTCACTGTTTCTCGGTTTCTATCGCGACAGTTATGGGTGTCGCATTGTGATCGCGACAGTGAGGGGTGTCACGTTCATGATCGCGACAGCCCATGGCGCCGCGTTCATGACACCGCCGGTTTAAGTGAGCGTGTGCATGTCTGCCGCGTGTCGTGTGTTGGGTGCTTGGGTTGATGTCAGCAGGCTTAACGCGACAGCAGAAAGCATCGCGTTCAGGTCGCGGTTGTGAATAGCGTCGTGTTCTTACCTTCTTTTCATTTTTAAGTAACCCTATCAGAACAGAGCTGGTGAAAGCTCTGCTCGACCAGGGGGATTTGCTGTGGGAATTTCTTGGTGATTTGGTTTGTTAGAGCTCGGTTTGACGAGTTCCTACCTCGAGGACGTTACATGGAGCGGAGGGAACCTCGTACGGGCTTCGTTCTTCGTGTTCTTCGTGAAGGTAGGGAGATTTCCTATCGTTTGATCCGTGGATTGTTCGTGTGGTGTGGATAATGCGTTTATTGCTTTCTAAACAATAGATGGCATGTGTAGGAACACATTAAAGCATGAAAATGGACTGAAAATTACAGGTTTTAATGAGTTTGGGGTGATCCGGTTAATGGATTCCGGATCAGGGTTCGCACTTGCTATCGCGGTTGCTCTGAGAGCCGCGACCAGGTCGCGACACCTAGAGCGGTCACGTTTTGAAGGCGGTCTATCGTGCCGCCGCGACAACAGTCGAATGTTGTCATTCGAGCATAAAGGTAAGTGTATGATTATCTGTTCAGCATGGTTTATGTTATATGATGATAGAAAGAGGTGCTTTGGCACTCTCTCGATGCTCAGGGAGTGTGTGACTTGTGATCCACGTAATATTTACGTGGTTTGTGCGAAGGTTTCATGTGGTTTGTATGTTGAGCATACGGTTTTCGTGTATGTGGCGTGTAGTTTGACGCCTTCCGTGGATACCTCTTCAGTTGGGAGCCCCAGGTTTTCTGTGAGTCAGGCACGTGAGTGCTCGGGGCTTGTCCCAGTATTGAGTACCAACGAGGTCTTGTCGTCTTCCTGGACACCCTCACTCTTGTGTTGAGTAGTACGTCCAGCTGAGGGAAAGACGGCAGTGGGACAGCGACTAGAGAGAGTTTGTTGTGTTGTCGCTTGTAGCGCGCTCGTAGTTGGGGGAGACGGACACCAGTAGACATATTGGACCCCAGCTAGTCCTGTTTTCCAGTGTCTCACTTTAGGGAGCTCAGGCCAGAGTCCCTAAAGGTGCCAGGCATGGGCCTGCGAGGTGTGTAACCTGCAGGTTGTGGTGGTTTAGTTTGACTCCACAGTTCTTGTACTTGTTTAGTGGAGCGGCAGCTAGACCTTTCGTCCGTGGCTGCGAGACTGAGAGGTGGTCCTGTGTTGTTTGTCCGGAACTGGTGTCGCGAACCAGTTGACGTGGCTCGAGTGTGGCGTTTCTCTACGTAGCTCGTACACCTATTGATGTTGTCGTTTATTTAAATACGTTGATTCCTGTTAAGCGGCAAATGGTAAGTGGTACTTACTGTTTTATATTCTTCTAGTTAATATTATAAATTGTTAGCTTAGCATTTCCTGCTTTACTACCTGTGTTGGTTTGCTCGGTTTCTAGGGAATTTACCCTACTGAGCCAGTGACACGTGAGGCTCACCCCTACCTTCTACCAGGTGAGGGAGATCCGGAGATTTCGTGCCCGTCTTCCAGTGGAGGGTCTGCACCACCAGCAGTGTAATTTTACTTTTCTGTTGTTCACCTCGGGGTATGCCCCAGGTTCTGTTGTGGTTTGGTTACAGTTGTGCTATGGCTATGTATATTTCATGTAAATTCTTGTGAGATTATCATATCTTATGAGTAATTAAGCTGGTTCCTTTATGATTTTACGGACGTTTGGTTTGATATCCCTTGCGAGGCTTCGGCCCGTTCGCGGGAGGCGGACTCATGTTAGACTCGTTGTTAGGTTAACGGGTCTGAACAGTGAGGACCGTCACAGTTGGTATCAGAGCAAGATCCGTAAGAATATAAAGGAAATGGAAATTGCATAGCCATGTCTTTACTGTAACCCACTGCTGGTAGTGACCCTGGTTTTGTATTGATTTCTTGTGTATTGTGTTGTTGGAATAATGTTTGTGCAGGAATAGTAATGGCTGAAAGGAGAGATGTAGGAGGTGGTGGAGAAGGGGCATGAGAGGATCCCACACAGAGGATGATAGAAAGAATTTGGGAGAGTTTGACAGAAATTCGGGTAAGACTGGACCAGCAACCACCGGTACAGCCAGCGGTAGCAGTACCACTATTTCCAGATGAGGCTGTAGCAACCTGAATTTTAAGAAAAATAAAAATTTAAATAAAGAATTAAAACCTAGCTAAATGGATATTTAAATGGAAAGAGCATTAAATAAACCATTAAATGGAAAAGAGTAATGGGCTTAGCTTAATAGACCCTCTAGAATTTATTGGGTCAAAATATGAATTTACAAGGGAGAATAATAAGAAAATACCCTAAATTCGGAGTTTTATTATCTCATAATTGGAAAGGGATTATTAAAGTAATAAAGTGGCAATTAGAGTTGGAATTGGATTCCTAAACCTACCCCATATAGTCTTGCACGAATTTAGATACTATCCTAACCCAATTAGAGATTGGAAAGCAAGAGAGGAAAGGTGGAGTTAGGAAATCTCGGAATTTAGAGGAATTTGAGTAGTAGTAGGAATAGGAACTTGTGGTTACATAAATACATCTCTTAACCCTCTCTTGGCCGACCCTAGCTCGTTGCCAAAGGTTGTTGGACGTGGAGAAGAGGTCAAGGAGGAGAGGATCTCGTGGGAAGAAGGAGTTCTTGGAGCTTCTTCCTCGTTCTTGGAGTTCTAAGCCCTAGAAGATAAATCGAGTCAAAGGTAGGCATTCTCACAAGCATAAACCATGAAACTTTTTCTGTAGGATGTCTCGTCTATCAGGAACGAAACCCTCAAGTTTCATAATTTTCCATCGAGCATATCTTTAGTTCTTGATTTTTCATGTTTTGCAACTTACATGACCCCGAACCCTCTTCTTAACTCTTGATCTCCTTGTATACTCAATCCCATGCTACGAAATTTTTATTGTAGGAACTGATGCATGTTAGGGATCTTTTGACCCTGAAAGCCCTAATTTTTGTTGAGCATGTTGCTCGAATTAAATCAATCTTGCTCTCTATATCATGTTCTGTGTTACTCGTTCTTGTTCATTCTCAAACCATATTCAAACCATGCTCTCTCTCGAATTCCTATTTACTGGAAGTACTCTCGCATGTCTAGTTTCATTTGCCACTGATTTCGTGAATTTTCATCATGTACATAATTAGTTATGATTTTCTAAACGACCCTGTATCAAAATTTGAATGTTCTGGTCCGCAATCCAATGTCTGGTCTGACTCCTATCAGAGTCAGGCGCAGACCACCAGATCGTGACTGCCCGATATGTCACCTTCTGGGGTCTGATTGCGACAGCCTACCTGTCGCGACCAAGAAGGCGACAGGTAAGCTGTCGCGTTCCCAGTACTTGGTCTGCAAGCCATGTCGCGACCCTTACATGCTCCTGTCGCTTTCTGCCTGGTACCTGTCGCGATCCTTACAACCCTATGTTGCCTTCACAGGTTTTTGATGAAAACCCATAAAAATTATTTCTGTCGCTTTCTAATGGACACACATGCTTACAGTTATACCCCCAGTAAAAACCCTGCTTTAAAATGGAGCTATATTGAATGTTTTAAAATAAATATTCACGACTTCTTTTCTATCTATGATTTCTCTTACACATGCACACACATGAACCATCCATATATGGCTGAAATCTGGCATAAAATATCTCATAATGTATCTGGTAATTTATTGCAATAAAGTATATTAATTGCCCTATTTTAAAGGACTTGTATTCGTTTCTTGCGTGGGTTATATACCGATATCGACGCTCCACTGTTCTATAATTCCTCTAGAACGTCGAGCACCTGTTTTATATACACACTTTACTTGGCTTGTGGTGAACTCTCCGTCGGATATTCCTTTCGCCGGACTAGTGAACCCTTGCACAAGGCCTCCGTAAGTCTCCTCTGATCATGGATTCCCACATGGTCAATGAGCTGGTTGTACCCTAACGCCTATGATACCCTTTAGGATCAATATGATCCAAACGGCTATTAGAAGATTCGCTCTTACCTTGAATCACGTCGGACCTCTGGACTTGTGCATAACATGGCCAGCGGGAAGATCGTGAATTCCACCTAACTGCCAATACGACGTGCACGTGTTGTGCAACTGTTACTATCACCTGTTTACTCGACGTGTTACGTACAATGTCCATTAGCTCTCATCTATACTCTATTCACTCATCTATTCACGTTCACTCTACTATCTCGTCTATTCATCTAGTGCTCTCATCTACTTCTTGGTACTCTATATTGGCCATTGACTGATTGTCTAAAGATAAACAATATAACCAATGCCTGGCAATATATAAAGGGCCCAATCTGGTCCTGGGATGTGCGCCCGAAAGTGCTAGTGCCCATGGGAGTTAAATGATCAGAGTGTTTGGCATTACACTCAAGTGCTATCTATCTCGACTATCTATATGACAATCAAAAACACAAAACGTGCTATACTCTCTCGATGTCTAGAATGACAAACAAGTGCTATACTCGTCGTGCTATTATTATACTTGTGCTAGTTGTGCTATGGCCATCCTGCTATTCGTGCTATACTCGATACTTGTGCTATTTTTGAAACTATACTCGATCTCGTGCTACTGTGCTATCTTGTTACCTGTTATGCTATCTCTTGCTATATTTTGACTCTCTTGTACCTGCTATCTTTAGATACTCTGCCATTCAATGCGTTAATTATTTAAAGCCTGCTTGAGCCTGAGATTTAAGTCCTACTGGGCGTTATCGCTCACCCTACGCTATTTGATGTTGTGTTCTCAGGTGAGACCGAGGATGACACATACACTCACGAGGAAGGGAATGACCAAGAGTGAAGCCAGGAGTACCCTCGAGTCATTATGTTATCTTAGAGTTGTAGTTAGTTATTTCCTTTTATTGCAATGTAATTGGTCCCTATAGAATGGCTCTGACATTAGTGGTTGTAACTAGACATTTGAAAAGTTATTAGTGAGAAAGGTTTGCTTTAGTATTATTCAATGTGCAATGGTTTGATGTCTAGTATACGCTCTATACCTTTTTCTTGCAACTGCCTTCGCGCTCCGATATTCCGCGTCGGGGCGTGATAGAGGCAGTACTAGTAGCTCTAGTTCCACCCCTACCCAGAGTAGAGGTACCTCCTGTAGTACCTATACAACCGGTAGTTCCAGTGAGACCAGCTACTGGGGAGGAGACTACGGTTCTTGTGGAGCGATTTTTGAGGTTGCAGTCCCCTACATATTTAGGAGGTCCCAATCCAGATACGGCAGAACACTGGATACATGAGATTGAAAGGGTATTTGCAATAATGAGGTGTCCTCAGGAAGATAGAGTGCTTCTTGCAGCATACCAGTTACGAGGGTTTGCACAAGAATGGTGGCGACTGAAGATGCAGACTGTTTTTACAGGCAGGACGGAGGACACTGTTCCATGGTCAGAATTTTTGTCGGTCTTTAATGATTCCTTCTTCCCAATACAAATTCAGCAGATGAAGAGAGAACAGTTTAGGACACTTCAGCAATGGAACCTCTCAGTACTTGAATATCAGATGAGATTTATAGCCTTGAGTAGGTATGCCCCATATGTAGTGATGGATAACACTATGATGGTGGAATACTTTATTCGCGGTCTGAGGCCAGAATTACAAGATGTTGTGATCCCATTGATGTGTAGAACTGTGACGGCCCTCATTATATCGGTACGGTTATACCAACCCACGTCGGTATAGCGAGAGTCCTCACAGTGGGACATTTACCCAAACGATACATACAGCTGAGATACACGCGAATATACAACAGAGTAACGGAAGTAAAAGACAACTGTCTCCATTCATTCATCATCCACATTTAACATACATGAAGTTTGCAATTAACAATAAAGAACTAAAAGTTCACATAATTTAAATTGCTGAAATAGAAATACATAATGTCCACACTTATACATTCTTTTCATGATACTCTAATACAATGTTCAAATTACATACTATGAATACACAAGTCACAAAGAACTCCAAAGTCTAATCTCCGCACTCGGAGTCTGTCTCCACTGTCTCCTCCAACGGTGCCACGTCACCAACTACACCTGTACGCCGAAGCAAGGAGTGAGTCCAAAGACTCAGTAAGCAACACTACTCATAACATACATGTATAAGTCATAGTGGTTCCTACATGCACATTCAAAATTTTCAACACATGGCATGCTAGTCATTCGAGAGTTTCAACCTATCATGAAAGTTTTACAATTTTATACATGGATTATGCTTTCAGATTTCTAAGAATAAAACTTTACCTATCACATGCTCTCTATTCCATTTACTCATAAATTTTGTCTTTAAGGAACAAGACATGAGAGCTACCAACATGAACATTGTGCATATAGAAAGGAAACACAACTAGCATGAGGTTTACGTGTTCTTAAGCATATACATAGACATTTTCACATGCTTTAAGTTGCTGGTTTCACATGGTTTAATGGCTGCAAACCTACACATGAGAACTACCATGTTGCTTAAAACATATCATGTGAACAACCAATCATGCTATTTGCACACGTGCTCATCAATTATCCCTATCATGGATTCTAGGCATTTTTGCACACATAAACATGATAATAACAACATGAATTTACTGATTTCACATGGTTTCAGATTTGTCTCATATGGATTGATTTCAATAACATATCCTCACATCTTTAGTTTCACATTTTCTTTACACAAGTTTCCTCTTTCACATGGTTACACTTTGCACATACACATTCACATTGCTCACTTACACATTTACACATGAACACATACACATTACACATTTCACATTACACATTTTAGGTGTCGTGACACATAGTCCAAACCACCAAAGAAGGACATATACACATCACATTACACATAGACGCCATCTAGGCATTCCAATGGCGACTCTTGGACTGCGCAGACCAGGAGAACAAGTCTCCACCCTAACCAGTGGTACTTGTCCACCTCCAAGATTTCCCCCTAATGCCTTAGGGTCACTTACACATTGAACTTTCTCAGGGGACTTTTCCCTGATACAGTTCCACTGCCCTCTACGGAAGCAGTGTCACATTGGCACAGTTACACATTACACATTTTACCGATTTACACATGGTTTTACACATAGCACTTTTCATCTCATTCACTTCCTCACTCATATGCATTTCTCTGTTTTTCCTGACATGGCACTACAGATTTCAGGAGTTTAACACACAGTCAATTTCACCAATCGAGTTGGGTTTAAGCAATATCTAATCACATTACGATAACCTACATGGATTACTATATTTCACATGGAAAATACATAACTTCTTATGTACTGGTCCAAATGACCTGAAATTTTAACCACATGCTATTTTCGGGTTCTAGATCATACATTCAATTTTTCAGATTTTTCTGAGCTAATTGGGATTTACAGTAAATAAAACACCTATTTAGCATGTCATTCACAATTTAAGTTGATATGGACTTATACACAAGTCAAAATTCTAGCAAGCTACTGTCTGAACAGATTACTATTATATGCATGATTTGAGAATACATAATTACCCTAAATCATACAGCCATAGATCAATCATCACATCTTTCTTGCATGCCTTTTTATTTCCCGAACCGAATTTATTAGCAACTCATGCAAGCATGGACAAATTATCAAAAATTTAGTATACATACACAGACCCACTAATCCTCATGATCTAACAAAACTGAGGCATTCAGATTAGTCCTAACCACAAAGCATGGATTGGCAAGACTATCAACAATTCATGCTTACACATTCATGGGATACAATATTCTAACATTCACCACCACATATCACACTCATCCACACACCACAATTGACAGTACACATAGTGTATAGGGTTACCATATGTCACGGAAACCATACCAAAAATAGTGTATAGGAAGGGCAGAATAGGTCATTGTTCTGTCCAGAGGAACTTGGCGGCAATCTCTGGCCGCTGACTCAGGGTCAGCGGCATGGTCGATGGACGCCAAGCATGATCTCAGCGTCCATTGACCTTGCCGTCAATGCAGGTCTGTGCAGAAACACAGACCCGAGCTCTCAAGTTTGGGTGAATGGGAGGGTCTAGGACTCGAGGGAAAATTCATAAAAATAGAAGAAACGACCTAGACACATACGGGGACATTATGGTTAGGTCACTTGCCTTTTAAAATTGCTCCAAAGGGTCTAGGGTGTTGGTGAAGCCCTCCTTGGGCAATCCCAAGAAGGTACAGAAACGCCTCCTAGATCTTCTTACTCCGGGCTCCTGGATGATCTCCACAGCAGGGGGATGTCGGGGAAGCCTCCTCCTTTGCTCCAGCTATCTTCTTGTCGGAGAAGATGGCCGGATCTAGCTCCAGGAAGTCTGATCTTTGGGTGCAAAAGGGTGGTGTTTTCTCACAGCAAAGAACTAGGGTTTTTCTCCTGGTTTCTCCCTTGCAAAGGTGAAGAGAGGAGTGGGGAGAGGCAGATCCGGGTTCAGACATAAGGGGAGGCCTCTCTCCCACTCACAAGGTGACATGACAGCTCTCAGAGCCGTTGGGATAGCCACCCCAATGGCTGTGCTTTCTTGTTTCAGAGGTTTCTGGCTCTGCTGCACATGCAGGCCAGAGAAATAGGCGTCCATATCGCTCGACGCCAGGATTAGTGTTGGCGTCCATGTCTGGACGCTAACACTACCTCAACGGCTAGGGTTGACGCCAAGGTGGCCTTCGGCCAGAACTCTAAAATATGCAAAAAACTATGCATACCATGCATACATACATGCAATATGTATATGGTAGTGTATCCATACTATCACCATTCAATACATGCATTATTTACATATAGTATAAACACATGTACTAAGTAATACGTACGTAAGTATGTATATACATACACAAGCACAAGTATACACACACACCAATACAAATAATGTGACGGAAATTCGAGGGCCTTACAAGAACAGTGGAAGAGGTAGCTCAGCGAGCAGCAATACTTGAGAGGACTGTTCGGGCCAGGCAGGGGCAATCTCAGACAGGTGGATTAGGCTCAGGTAGTTTCTGGCATCCGCAATCGTCAGGAGGAATTGGTAAGGGGAAAGCACCTTCCAGAGCTTCATCATCATCTGGAATAGGAAAATGGGGCAAGCAGATCAAGAAATTCTTTCAAGGAGGCCATGGTAGAGGCAGGCAGCAGGGTTTTCAGCAGGGAGATTTTCAGCAGGGCAGCGGTTACAGGCCATCAGTTCCAGAAGAATCTCAGCAGAGTACGGCAGGATAGCCGACGGTACCTTCAAGTTTTAGATGTTATAATTGTGGGCAGCCAGGACATTTAGCAAGGAATTGTTCGTATCCTCGGGAGCAGACTTATAGTAGAGGGACTCAGCAACAGCAGCAGCCTTTTCAACAGTCAATAGAGCAAGGCAGAGGTGCTCCATACCAGAGAGGAGGACGAGGTCGAGTGATGGAAGTTACCAGAGCTCAGGCGGAAGCATCCAATCTTATTGAAGGTATTTTACCTTTCTTTGATTTTACTGCTAGAGTATTAATTGATCCGGGTGCTTCCCATTCATTTATTTCCGAAGATTTTCTGGATAGCATGGTACTTCCTTTAGAAGAAAAGTCTTGTGAATTGGTAGTGGAAATTCCTTCTGGAGGATATTTGTTGACCTCTTGCTTCTTAGAAGATGTTCTGATAGTGATTCATGGGAATCAGATGCCAGCAAGACTGTATGCCTTAACATTAAAAGAATATGATGTGATTTTGGGGATGGATTGGTTAGAGGCCTATGGGGCAATGGTTGATTGTAGAAAAAGAGAGCTAGATTTTGCAGACCTGGTGGAGAGGTGTTTGAATTTCAAGGTATGCATTTTTACACTCCCAAGTTTATTATTTCTGCACTTAGAGCTAGAAAGCTAATTAATGCGGGATGTGTAGCGTACCTTGCCTCTATTAGTCTAGTTGAATCTAGTAAATCTATAGATTCAGTACCTGGGTTAGAGAATTTGCAGATGTGTTCCCAGATGAGTTGCCAGGGCTAGCTCCGCGCAGAGAGGTAGACTTCACAATTGAATTGCAACCAGGCAATTTGCCGATTTCCAAAGCACCATACAGAATGGCTCCAGCAAAATTGAAAGAGTTAAAGAAACAATTACAAGAATTATTAGAAAAAGGTTTTATTAGGCCTAGTCAATCACCTTGGGGAGCGCCAGTGTTATTTGTCAGAAAGAAAGATGGCAGTTTAAGGATGTGTATAGACTACAGGCAGCTGAATAAAGTTACAATTAAGAATAAGTATCCACTTCCTAGAATTGATGATCTATTTGATCAACTGCAGTCGGTTTCTAAAGAATTTACCCTACTGAGCCAGTGACACGTGAGGCTCACCCCTACCTTCTACCAGGTGAGGGAGATCCAAAGATTTCGTGCCCATCTTCCAGTGGAGGGTCTGCACCACCAGCAGTGTAATTTTACTTTTCTGTTGTTCACCTCGGGGTATGCCCCAGGTTCTATTGTGGTTTGGTTACAGTTGTGCTATGGCTATGTATATTTCATGTAAATTCTTTTGAGATTATCATATCTTATGAGTAATTAAGCTGGTTCCTTTATGATTTTACGGATGTTTGGTTTGATATCCCTTGCGAGGCTTCGGCCCGTTCGCGGGAGGCGGACTCATGTTAGACTCGTTGTTAGGTTAACGGGTCTAAACAGTGAGGACTGTCACATAGGTCCTCGGCAGGAGTTTCGCAGCTGGTGGAAGGCTGGTCAGCTGGTGGAGGAACAGGTGTTGGAGCCGCGAGTGGCTGCTTGTCCCTTAGAGAAAGGACATAACACCGCCGAGACTCGCACTGGCATCAGAGCACCTCGCCGACCCCACACGGGGTGGGAACTTCATCTTCTGATGGAGGGACGAGGCACCGCCTGATCCGCCCGATCAACCTTTACCAAGATCGCATATATCCGGCATGTTCTTGATGACCAAGAAATCCACCACCTTGGTCACACACTTCGGCCGTCCCGAGGGTGATCGGGAGGAGAACTCTACCCAGAGGCTGAACTGTGACGGTCCTCGCCGTTCAGACCCGTTAACCTAATAACGAGCCTAACTCGAGTCCGCCTCCCGCGAACGGGCCGAAGCCTCGCAAGGGATATCATACCATGAATCCGTAGAAACATAAAGAAACTAGCTCAAACATTCATAAGATCTGCCAATCTCACAAATATTTACATGTAATGTACATAACTGAAGTACAACTGTAACCAGGCAACAACAAAACCTGGGGCATACCCCGAGGTGAACAATAGAAAAGTAATATTACACTGCTGGTGGTGCTGACCCTCCACTAGACGATGGGCGCGAAGTCTCCTGAACTCCCTCACCTGGTAGGAGGTAGTGGTGAGCCTCTCGAGTCACTGGCTCAGTAGGGAAACTCCCTAGAAACCGAGCAAACCAACACAAGTAGCAAAGCAGGAAATGCTATGCTAACAATTATAATATTATCTAGCAGGATATAAGACTGTAAGTACCAATTACCATTTACCGCTTAACAGGAATCAACGTAAATAAGTAAACAGTAAAAACAAACAAGTGTACGAGCTACTGTAGAGAAACGCCACACTCGAGCCATGTCAACTGGTTCGCAACACCAGTTACTGACCCGGACAAACCACACAGGACTACCTCTCAGTCTCGCAGCCACGGACGAAAGGTCCAGCTGCCGCTCCACTAAACAAGTACAAAGAACTGTGGAGTCCAACTAAACCACCACAACCTGCAGGACACACACCTCGCAGGCCAATGCCTAGCACCTTTAGGGACTCTGGCCCAAGCTCCCTAAAGTGAGGCACTAGAAAATAGGACTAGCTGGGGTCCAGTACGTCTACTGGTGTCCGTCTCCCCCAACTACGAGCGCGCTACAAGTGACTAACACAAACTCTCACAAGTCACTGTCCCACTACCGTCTTTCCGTCAGCTGGACGTACTACTCAGCACAAGAATGAGGGTGTCCAGGAAGACGACAAGACCTCGTCGGTACTCAGTACCGGGACAAGCCCCAAGCACTCACGTGCCTGGCTCACACAAAACCTGGGGCTCCCAACTGAAGAGGTATCCACGGAAGGCGTCAAACTACACACCACATACACAAAAACCGTATGCTCAATATACAAATCACATGAAGCCTCCACACAAACCACATAAACACCACGTTAATCACAAGCCACACACTCCCCGAGCGTCAAGAGAGTGCCAAGGCACCTCTTTCTATCACCAGATAACATATAACACCCTGAATAGATAGTCATACACTTACATTTATGCTCGGATGACAACATTCGGCTGTTGTCGCGGTGGTACGATAGACCGCCTTCAGAACGCGACAGTTCGAGGTGTCGCGACCTGGTCGCGGCTCTCAGAGTGACCGCGATAGCAGGTGCGAACCCTGTCCAGAACCCTTCATTCTAATCACCTCAAACTCTTTAAAACCTATGGTTCTCATTCCATTTTCATGCTTTAATGTGTTCCTACACATGCCATCTATTGTTTAGAAAGCAATAAACGCATCATCCACACCACACGTACAATACACGGATCAAACGATAGGATATCTCCCTACCTTCGTGAAGAACACGAAGAACGAAGCTTGTACGACGTTTCCCCCGCTCCACTGAGCGTCCTCGCGGTGGAAGTTCGTCAAACCAACTACTAACAAGCCAAATCGCCCAAAAGTTCCACAGCAAAACCCCCTGGCCGAGCAGAGCTTTTCCTTGCTCTGTTCTACTATGGTTACTTAAAAACACAACGCAAGTAAGAACGCGATGCTATTCACAATCGCGACCTGAACGCGACGCTTTCTGCTGTCGCGTTAAGCCTGCTGACGTCAGCTCTTGCGCTCTGCAAGCGACACGCGGCAGACATGCACACGTTCACTTAAACCGGCGGTTCCATGAACGCGACGCCATAGGTTGTCGCGATCAAAACGCGACACCCCTCACTATCGCATTAAAAACAGAGAAACAGTGAGGAAAAATCTCATAACCTGCGGAAACCACCTGCCTCACACACGTCATCGGCCACACTGGCCTCCACGACCACACAAGGACGATCCGAACGGTCGGAACGTTACATTACTATCACCTAAAAAGAATTTCGTCCTCGAAATTTAAAATAGAATTCAATTATCAACATTTCAATTCAATCCATATGGTACTATCACCTAAAAAGAATAAAACTTACTCAAACAAGTATGGATATGCTTTTCTCATTTCTTCCGCTAATTCCCAAGTATCTTCACCACCTTGCCTGTTCTCCCATCTAACCTTTACCAATTCAATTTCTTTATTTCTAAGCTTTTGGGTTCTGTAACCTGAAATTTGCACTGGATATTCTGGCATTGACATGTCGGGCTTCAAATCATCTCTTTGATAACTGACAACTTGGGTTGTATCTTTGATATATTTTCTTAACATTGAAACATGAAATGCATCATGTGCATCAGTAAAATCTGCTGGCAAATCTAACTTATAAGCTGCTTCACCCATTCTCTCTTTTATTTGAAACAGCCCAACATATCTTGGGCTCAACTTGCCTTTCTTACTAAACCTCAGCACACTTTAGTAGGAGACACTTTTAAAAATACATAATCACCAATTTCAAATGTCAATGGTCTACGTCTAACATCTGCATAACTCTTCTGACCTCTGGGCTGTTTTCAACTTTTCTTGGATAATTTTATTGTTTTCTTTCTCGCACACTGATAAATCATTTCTGGGCCCAAAACCTGCCTCTCTCCTACTCATGCCAATTTAATGGTGATCTACACGTCTACCATACAAGGCTTCATAAGGTGCCATTTCAATACTTGAATGGTAGTTGTTATTATATGCAAACTCACCAGACCCAAATGACGCTCCCAAATGCCTCCCCACACAAGACAGCAAGCTCTCAACAGTCTTCAATGGTCTGAACTGTTCTTTCTATCTGCCCATCCGTTTGAGGATGATGCTGAACTGTACCTTAGTTCTGTACTGACTACTCTTTGCAAACTTCTCCAAAAACCTGAAATAAATCGAGGGTCTCGATCTGAAACTATAGTGATTGGTATTCCATGCAAAGGTACAATCCTTTCTACATATAACTTAGCTAATCTATCAACTGACCATGACATGCTAACCGGTAATAATCTGCAGACTTTGGTCAATCTATCCACAAAACCCATATTGCATTATGACCTGATGAGCTGGGCAAACCAACTATGAAATCCATTGCTATATCATCCCACTTCCACTGTGGAATGGTATGGCTGTAACAATCCTCCTGGCTTCTGATGCTCTGCTTTAATCTGCTGACATACTGCACATCGGTTATAAACTCTGTAATTTCTCTTCATATTTGGCCACCAAAAATGTTTCTTTATATCTTGATACATTTTAGTGCTGCCTGGATGGATGGTATATCTTGATCTATGAGCTTCCTCCAAAACCTTCTGCTGATTTCTGTATCTTGTGGAACATACAATCTTCCTTTTAATCTGACCACATTATCATGCCCCAAATTTACTTCATCCATTCTGAGAATATCTGCTAAATTGATATCTGCTTTCTGTGCTTCTGCTATTTGCCAGTAAAGAGAAGGCTCCACTGCACTAGATGCTAAAATTGCTCTGTGTTGACTGCTTGGCACATGAAAAGAATTCTCCACCACATCTTCATAGAGTTTCCATTCTCTGATCATAAGTTGATTCATAACCGCTTTTCTGCTTAGTGCATCAGCTACCACATTTGCTCTGCCTGGATGATATGCCAAATTAAAGTCATAATCCTTTAAATATTACATCCATCGACGCTGCCTTAAATTCAAATCTTTCTGAGAGAATATATATTTCAAGCTCTTATGGTCAGTAAAAATCTCAAATCTTTCACCGTACAAATAATGTCGCCAAATCTTTAATGCAAAAACTACTGCTGCCAGTTCTAAATCATGAGTAGGGTAGTTCTCCTCATGCTTCTTCAATTGCCTGGAGGCATAGGCTACCACTTTACTATGCTGCATCAGAACTGCACCCAAACCTCTCTTGGATGCATTAGTAAACAGAACAAATCCGCCACTGCCCGACGGAATCTCTAAAACTGGTGCTGATGTCAATCTTTTCTTCAACTCTGTAAAACTACGCCTGCACTCCGGAGACCACACAAAAGGAACACCTTTTATTGTCAACCTTGTCATTGGTGCTGCTATCTTGGAGAAATCCTGGATAAATCTTCTGTAATAACCTGCCAAACCCAGAAAACTCCTAATCTCAAATACAGTCTTCGGCTCTTCCCATTTCATTACTGCCTCAACTTTGGCCGGATCCACTGCAATACCTTCACCTGATATTACATGACCCAGAAATTGAATCTCTTTCAACCAGAATTCACATTTACTAAATTTAGCAAATAACTGATGATCTCTCAATATCTGCAAAGTAATCCGCAAATGATCTGCATGTTCTTCTTCTGATGCTGAATAAACCAATATATCATCAATAAAGACCACTATAAACTGATCTAAGTACTGATAAATATTCTGTTCATCAAATTCATAATGCTGCAGGTGCATTTGTCAATCCAAAGGCATCACCACAACCACAAACTCATAGTGTCCATATCTAGTCCGGAAAGTTGACTTCTCATATCTTCTTCTCTGATCCGCAATTGATGATATCCTGATCTCAAATCTATCTTGGAAAATACTTTGGCTGATTGCAGTTGATCAAATAAATCATCAATCCGAGGAAGTGGATACTTATTTTTAATTGTAACTTTATTCAACTACCTGTAATCTATACACATTCTTAAACTGCCATCCTTCTTTCTGACAAATAACACTGGCGCTCTCCAAGGTGACTGACTAAACCTAATAAAACCCTTTTCTAATAACTCTTGCAGCTGCTTTTTCAACTCTTTCAATTCTGCTGGAGCCATTCTATATGGTGCTTTAGAAATAGGTAAACTACCTGGTTGCAATTCAACTGTAAAGTCTACCTCTCTGTGCGGAGCTAACCCTGGCAACTCATCTGGGAACACATCTACAAATTCTCTAATCACAGGCACTGAATCTATGGACTTTTTAGATTCAACAAGACTAACATAAGCAAGGTACGCTACACATCCCGCATTAATTAACTTTCTAGCTCTAAGTGTAGAAATAATAAACTTGGGAGTGTAAAAAGGCATACCTTGAAATTCAAACACTTCACCTCTGGGTCTGCAAAATCTGACTCTCTTCTTTCTACAATCAACCAATGCCCCATCGGCCTCTAACCAATCCATCCCCAAAATCACATCATAATCTTTCAATGTTAAAGCATACAATCTTGCTGGCATTTGATTTCCATGGATTACTATCGGGACCTCTTCTATAAAGCAAGAAGTCAACAAATACCCTCCTAAAGGAATTTCCACTACCAACTCACAAGACCTTTCTTCTAAAGGAAGTACCATGCTATCCAGAAAATCTTCGGAAATAAATGAATGGGAAGCACCTAGATCAATTAATACTTTAGCAGTAAAATCAAAGAAAGGTAAAATACCTTCAATAAGATTGGATGCTTCCGCCTGAGCTCTGATAACTGCCATTACTCGACCCCGTCCTCCTCTTTGGTATGGTGCACCTCTGCCCTGCTCTACCGACTGCTGGAAGGGCTGCTGCTGCTGGGTCCCTCTACCATAAGTCTGCTCTCGAGGATACGACAATTCCTTGCTAAATGTCCAGCTGCCCACAAGTATAACATCTGAAAGCTGGATATGTCGTAGGCTGCCCTGTCGTACTCTGCTGAGATTCTTCTGAAACCGGTGGCCTGTAGCCTGACCTTGCTAAAAACCTCCCTGCTGAAAACCCTGTTGCCTGCCTCTACCACGACCTCCTTGAAAGAATCTCTTGATCTGCTTGCCCTATTTTCCTATTCCAGATGATGAAGAAACTCCGGAAGGTGCCTTTCCTTTACTAATTCCTCCTGGTGATTGTGGATGCCGGAAACTACCCGAGCCTAAACTACCTGTCTGAGACTACCTGGCTCGAACAGTCCTCTCAAGTATTGCTGCTCTCCTCTTCCACTGTTCTACAAATCAATAGGATCACTGCATCTTGCAATTCTGGCCTCAGACCTCGAATAAAATATTCCACCATCATGGTATTATCAGTTACTACATATGGGGCGTATCTACTCAAGGCTATAAACCTCATCTGATATTCAAGCACCGAGAGATTCCCTTGCTGAAGTGTCCTGAACTGCTCTCTCTTCATTTGTTGGATCTATATCGGAAAGAAAGAATCATTAAAAACTGACAAGAATTCCGACCATGGAATAGTGTCCTCCGTCCTGCCTGTAAAGGCTGTTTGCATCTTTAACCGCCACCATTCCTGTGCAAACCCTCGTAACTGGTATGCCGCAAGAAGCACTCTATCCTCCTGGGGACACCTCATTATCGCAAACACCCTCTCGATCTCATGTATCCAATATTCCGCTGTATCTGGGTTGGGGCCTCCTGAATATGTAGGGGGCTGCAATCTTAAAAACTGCTCCACAAGTACCATAGTCTCCTCTCCAGTAGCTGGTCTCACTGGAACTACTGATTGTACAGGTACTACGGGAGGTACCTTTACTCCGGGTGGGGGTGGAACTGGAACTACTGGCACTGCCTCCTCTAGAAATGGTGGTACTGCTGCCACTGGCTGTACTGGTGGTTGTTGATCCAGTCTTACCCGAATCTCTGTCAAACATTCCCAAATTCTTTCTATCATCCTCTGTGTGGGATCCTCTCCTGCCCGTTCTCCATCACCTCCTACATCTCTCCTTTCAGCCATTACTATCCTGCACAACATTATTCCAACATACAACACACAAGAAATCAATACAAACCAGGGTCACTACCAGTAGTGGGTTACAGTAATGACATAGCTATGTAATTTCCAATTCCTTTATTCTTACGGATTTTCTCTGATACAACTGTGACGGTCCTCGCCGTTCAGACCCGTTAACCTAATAACGAGCCTAACTCGAGTCCGCCTCCCCCGAACGGGCCGAAGCCTCGCAAGGGATATCATACTACGAATCTGTAGAAACAAAAAGAAACTAGCTCAACATTCATAAGATCTTCAATCTCACAAATATTTACATGTAATGTACATGATTGAAGTACAACTGTAACCAGACAACAATAAAACCTGGGGCATACCCCGAGGTGAACAACAAAAGTAATATTACACTGCTGGTGGGCTGACCCTCCACTAGACGATGGGCGCGAAGTCTCCTAACTCCCTCACCTGGTAGGAGGTAGGGGTGAGCCTCTCGAGTCACTGGCTCAGTAGGGAAACTCCCTAGAAACCGAGCAAACCAACACAAGTAGCAAAGTAGGAAATGCTATGCTAACAATTATAATATTATCTAGCAGGATATAAAACTGTAAGTACCAATTACCATTTACCGCTTAACAGAATCAACGTAAATAAGTAAACAGTAAACCAAACAAGTGTACGAGCTACTGTAGAGAAACGCCACACTCGAGCCATGTCAACTGGTTCGCGACACCAGTTACTGCTCGACAAACCACACAGGACTACCTCTCAGTCTCGCAGCCACGGACGAAAGGTCCAGCTGCCGCTCCACTAAACAAGTACAAAGAACTGTGGAGTCCAACTAAACCACCACAACCTGCAGGACACACACTTCGCAGGCCATGCCTAGCACCTTTAGGGACTCTGGCCCAAGCTCCCTAAAGTGAGGCACTGGAAAACAAGACTAGCTGGGGTCCAGTACGTCTACTGGTGTCCGTCTCCCCCAACTACGAGCGTGCTACAAGTGACTAACACAAACTCTCACAAGTCACTTTCCCACTGCCGTCTTTCCCTCAGCCGAACATACTACTCAGCACAAGAGTGAGGGTGTCCAGGAAGACGACAACCTCGTCGATACTCAGTACCGGGACAAGCCCCGAGCACTCACGTGTCTGGCTCACACAAAACCTGGGGCTCCCAACTGAAGAGGTATCCACGGAAGGCGTCAAACTACACACCACATACACGAAAACCGTATGCTCAATATACAAATCACGTGAAGCCTCTACACAAACCACATAAACACCACGTTAATCACAAGCCACATGCTCCCCGAGCGTCAAGAGAGTGCCAAGGCACCTCTTTCTATCACCAGATAACATATAACACCCTGAACAGATAGTCATACACTTACATTTATGCTCGGATGACAACATTCGGCTGTTGTCGCGGCGGTATGATAGACCGCCTTCAGAACGCGATAGTTCGAGGTGTCGCGACCTGGTCGCGGCTCTCAGAGTGACCGCGATAGCAGGTCCGAACCCTGTCCAGAACCCTTCATTCTAATCACCTCAAACTCTTTAAAACCTATGGTTCTCATTCCATTTTCATGATTTAATGTGTTCCTACGCATGCCATCTATTGTTTGAAAGCAATAAACGCATCATCCACACCACACGTACAATCCACGGATCAAACAATAGGAATCTCCCTACCTTCGCAAGAATGCGAAGAACGAGCTTGTACGACGTTTCCCCCGCTCCACTGAGCGTCCTTGCGGTGGAAGTTCGTCAAGCCACTACTACAACCAAATCGCCCAAAAGTTTTCCACAGCAAAACCCCCTGGCCGAGCAGAGCTTTTCCTTGCTCTGTTCTGCTAGGGTTACTTAAAAACACAAGCAGGTAAAATGCGACGCAATTCACAACCGCGACCTGAACGCGACGCTTTCTACTGTCGCGTTAAGCCTGCTGACGTCAGCCCTTGCGCCCTGCAAGCGACACGCGGCAGACATGCACACGTTCACTTAAACTGGCGGTTCCATGAACGCGACGCCATAGGTTGTCGCGATCAAAACGTGACACCCCTCACTGTCGCGTTAAAAACAGAGAAACAGTGAGGCAAAATCTCATAACTTGCGGAAACCACCTGCCTCACACACGTCATCAGCCACACTGGCCTCCACGAACGGTCGGAACGTTACATGAACTGACACCCCCGAGAAGCCGAACAGGGGCGATTCTACAGGGGTGAGCTGGTCAGTTTTTGGGCCCATAAGGAGATAGCAATCGTAAGCCAATACGTCGGGGGCACTTCCATTATCTACTGGAATCCTGCGTACATTACAATGATTGATGGTTTCCGAAACGACCAACACATCAGTGTGCGGGGTGGTAACCCCTACAAGGTCTTCGTCTGAGAAGGTTATGGCCCCCTCAGACTGTGCGTGCATGGGATTCGGGGGATAAGGAGCCGGCCGAGGTATCGAAGGTCTGTCCACGACATGGACTCGCCTTGCGTAATCGCGTCGGCTCTGAGTGCTCTCTCCGCCTGTGTCGAATCCTCCTACGTTCACATTGATTTCTTGCCCGTTGGGCTCGTTGTTGATCGGCTGCTCGGGAGTCCACTCTCGGCGTCTGGGGCGGTCTTCATTCCGACGCACGAACCGTCCGAGGTAGCCGTGCTTAATGAGGGACTCGATTTCATCCTTGAGCTGGCGGCATTCGGAGGTGTCGTGGTCGTGGTCGCGGTGGAAGCGACTACTTCTCCTATTTGCACCGCCGGGGATCGGAGCGCATCCTTGGTGGCCACCGAACATATGGTTCGTCCCTGATCTCTGCCAGGATCTGTTCGGGTGCCACCATCAGTGGTGTGTAGTCGTGAGGGGCGTGTCGGTCGCGCGTGAGTCGCCGTTGCGCCGTCCTTTCTTTCGATCGCAGTCGGAACTGTTGTCGGAAGGCCTCTTCTTGTCCGACAATTCTCCATGCTCTGCTCGGCTACAGCCAGACTCTCTTCACACGCTGCATGGCGTTGCGCAGTAGAGAGGAGCTCGACAAGGGTGGAAGGCTGCTGCACTCCCAGCATCCTCTGCAGGAAACCATTGCGAGTACCCTGGATCAGGGCACTGGTGGCTAACGGGACATCGAGGCGTGGATGCAGAGCGCCTCAGTCTGGAACCTCTTGACGTAGTCCCAGAGTGCTTCTCCCTTCTTTTTCCGAACAGCAAGAAGGGAGGCTGCGGTGCGCGGCTGCGATCTTCTACCCAAGAAGTTGTCCCGAAAGGACTTCTTCAACTGGTGAAAGGAAGAGATGGAACCTGCAGGGAGGGCTTCGAACCAAGCCCGAGCAGTTTCCTTCAAGGTGGCCGGAAAGGCCCGGCATTTGGCCGCATCAGATGCTCCATGGAACACCATATGCAACTCAAACCCGTGGATGTGATCCGCGGGGTCAGTGGTACCGTCGTACGGCGCGATGGTAGGCAGAGGGAGCTTGGGAGAGACCCGAGCCTCCAGAATCTCCGCAATGAAGGGGAGCGGAAGTTCAGGTCCTCCTCGGCTGGAGCTTTTCCTCAGCACGCTGGACCATCGCATCCACATTACGTTCCAGGTCGACGACGCAGCGCAAGCGTCTGGCCAACTCCTGATCGGAGTGGGCCGAGTCTGCACACCCATACTTGTGGGAGTTGGCTCCCACTACCAAGTGCGGTAGGCGCGGGGCCACCGCGGAACGATGGGGTGAACGGTCGCGGCGCTCCGGTGCTTGTTCATCAAACGGAGTGCGGCGCGACCACCTCGGCGAATCAGCGTGCTGCTCCTGAATCAACCCTGCGGGGGCAGGAGGTGCGCGTGATCGCCGGTGAGACGACTCTGCCTGGCGCTCCTGCGGAACGGAGGCTGCCGGGACTGGCTGCCCGGCCAGTTGGGCCTGGAGACCGAGGCAGATGCCCGTCAGCTGCTGCATCTGTCCCCGAAGTTCGGCCATCTCCAAGGCGGTTGCAGGCACGACAGCGGCGGGCGCAGGGACGCCCCCGGTCGCGACAGCAGGAGCTACAGCGACGTCGACGGGGGGAGCACATTGACGGGAGTCCGCCCGCGACTGGCGGGACCTCGTCATACGGCTCCCAATGTTCTAGAACGAGGATCGTCTGCGAGCCATGGCTGTTGTTCCTTCCCACAGACGGCGCCAAAAGTGTGGAGGTGATTTCCTGCTTGGGCCAGAGCCAAGCGGGCCTACACTTGGAAGAAGGGAAGAAGGACACCGGTAGCGAACGGGTGCCTGCAAAACCAGAAGAGGATCAGGGGGGGCCGGTTGAAGAACCGGGGAGAACCCTCCATGCCTAAGTTAGAAATGGATTCAAAGGCTTGGAAGAGGAAGGTTCAGTATTGCGCAAGAGAGGTGTGCCTTGGATTACGTACCTCTGCATGGTGGCTTACCGGTGCCTTTTTTAGGCAGAAATGTTGAGGGAGAGGGACGGAACGTCCCTGATCAATGCCGCAAAGGGCGCGCCCGTTGGCGCCCTTAGCGGGGGAGTTACTCGTTGAGGTGCTCTGCAGTTAATGCACCACTTGATTGTGGGGCGCGTGTGGTGTAGCCGTTATAACTGCCGCGAGGGGATGAAGGGCCGCTCGGATTCTCCTGGGAGGAAGGTACCGAGCAGGTATCATGCTCGGTGAGCCAGACCTACTGCTCGGTAATCGAGCCTGCTGCTCAGCACTTGGTGTTTGAAGGCGTGGCTTGCTGCCAGATGCCTGATGCGAGGAAGTGTTGTCCATTCCGAAGAGGTTTTCGGCACAAGCCGAGCAGACCCTGCTCGGAAGGAAGGGCATTTTGACTGAACATGCTATGAGGTACCCGGAGGCGGCTCTTGAGTCCCGCTGGTACCCGAATGCAAGGACCGGATTCGGGACCTTGAAGCTGTTTTTGAAAAGTCGTGGCGCCTTGTGGGAGGGCCACGTCTGCTTGCTGAATTGGGCTCGGTCATGATGAGCCCAGCGCACGATGGTGGCTAGAAATAGCCACCACAGTTTTAACACACGTAACAAAAAAAGGCAGTTGAATACCATACACTTGCTTTTGCTTCATACTAGGCTAGAAACTCCAACATACAGCAGAATAGAATGACGTATTGATACCAAACATGAAACGGATTAGGGCTGCCAATGGATATCCACTTTTCGACTTTCCGACCCGTTTCCGACCTTTCCGTGTTCGTTTTTCCATTTTCGATTATTTTTCGTTTTTCCGTTTCCGATTCCGATAATATATAAATTTTATTTTATTTACAAAATATATACTCTTAAAATCTTATTTATTAATATTAAAAAATTTTAGACTAAGTTTTTAACTTCTCCTTAATTTGTAAATAGAATCTAATTAAGTTGTTTCTCTTGTAGCATTTATTAAGCCTATTATTATCACATAAATCTTTTTTACCACTACTCCTAATGATACATACATCTACCATTTGATCGTACCAGATGTTTCTGATTACTTTCCGTTTTCGATCCGTTTCCGATTTTCTTATAAAAAATGGATGCGAAAAGTGTCATTTCCGACTCCGACTCCGACCCGTTGGCAGACCTAAAACGGATACAACATAGGCTTCTCAAAAGATTTATATGAAGTGCTATATTAGCTTTATTAAAAGAAAAATATTGATTGTCCCTGTGTCGCGACGCTGCAAGATCAAGAGAGCCATAATCATGTTGGAATTGAAACATCCCAGTCTTCAAACGAGTAGTGGAATTTGAACTGTAATAATCCAATACCCGATGTTGTATCTTGATTTTGAAGAAGCGATTCTCTAGTATTTTACCCCGTGACAGAACCCCGCCCTATTCGATGTTGTTACAAGTTAAACATGTTGATCTTGGATCGTATTCTTTGGGAATCCAAGTCATCTGGGGATCATCCTGCGTGCAGAAGTGAAGACACCAATTTTATTTTTTTTTTCTTTTTTTTTTGGACTAGCGAACACACCTCTGTACTAAATTCGAAACCAATTTGACAGAGGCTTCTTCTGCGGCGCTTCCGGTCTAGGTCTGCCGTAGGAGAGACCCCTCCGGCCACTCATTGGTGTTGTATAGTATTATACTAGTTGCCCACCCATGTGATGTACGGTTTTTTTTTTCAAACACTTATTTAATTAAAATAAGTTTAAAAATTAAAAAATTAGTTTTAGTCGATTTGTTATTGATAATAATAGAAGAATATTAAAATTAAATATATATATATAACATATAAAAAACATAAAATCTTATGTATCTTAAGTTGAAGAACATATGCAAACACAATTTAATGTACGAGTTTAAAATTGTTTTCAAAAAACACAATTTGATGTATGAGTTTGAAATTTTTTAAAATTTTAGAATATGCACAAACACACTCAGATAAATATGAATCTAAAATAATTTCTAAAATAAAGTAAAATTTTATATATTCAAAAGAACTAGCATTCCAAATGTGATATTTTATAAAAATAAATTAAAACTAAGAAGAGTACTATAGCCCTACAGTAACTATTATTTATTAAAAAAATACAATTTTAAGTTATTTTTTATATTAAAAAACTATAAATCAAAACAACTAATATTACCCAATCAGATTTTTTTTTAAAATCAACTAAGAAATAAAAAATAAATAAAGTTTGAATGAATAGTGAGTTTTGTAGCGCTATAGTAAATTTACTGTAGCACTACAGTAAGTGTGATTCTGTGTGTGCATGGACGTGTGTGTGTGGAGAGGGGGAACGAAGGTCTTCTTCTTCCTCAGCATGTAGCGTCAGTTGTAGACACGCGAATTTTCCCACCGCGGGTAAATTTTCGAGTTACACTGTAACGCCTAAAATTTTCTGCTTCTTGTCTTATAAGAGCATTTTTCCAATATTTCTGAATTTCACCTATTTTTCCTTGGTGCTTCCCCTCGGGGGAGGGGGTCTGGTCACAAAGGGCACTCAACGAGGAATAGCGACGGTCAAATTTCCGTCGCTAATCTGTCGCCTATCAGCGACGGATTAGCGATGACAAAATTTTCTGTCGCTGAACCGCCTCTTAATTCACGTCCATTCCAGTCACCGCGTTTCTTGAAGAACGTTGAAAGGCGTCGGGTATGCGGATGCGATTCATGAGCGATTTCGTCGCTGTTCCATCGCTAAACCAGTCACTGACCAATTTCTTTATTCGCGTCCATTCCAGTCGACGCATTTCTTGGAAGAACATTAAAATGGCATCCACTGTACTGGACGCGATTCAGAAAAGTCAAATCAACGTCCCATCGGCTGACAGCGCACTCACGGGTCGGTTGCCTCGAAACCATGCGAGTATTAAACGCATCCACTGAACTGGACGCGATTTTAAGTCGCGTCGGCCTTCCCCGACGCGATTCAAAGAGGCGGTTCAGCGATTCCCCATGCTTAAACCGACCTTCTTAAATGCGACGGCTGTCCTGGACGCAATTTTGACCCAGAACCTTAAATCTCAGACTGCGCTTCACCTGAAAGGGGGGAAGGCTCATTTGGGTTTGGCCAGAGGGTTTTAGAGAGAGAGAGAGAGAGAGAGTTTTTAGAGAGAGAAAGAGAGAGGTTTTGGAGAGGGAGGGGATTTCAAGCAGCGGAGCTCTGCCGTTTCGCGCTTTGACGTCGTCTGCTTCCTCGTCATCCTCGTCTCCGTCTCTCGCGAGCTCTCCATCGCCGCCATCGTCGTCTTCCTCCTCTCGTTTGCCCTCCACAGCGCCGTCACGCCGTTCGGCCTTCTCGGGGAAGCACCCCAGTTTTTCCTTCCTCGGGACCCTACGTGGTCCTTTCCATTTTCTTCATTCGGCCCCTACGTTGGCCCCTTTTACTTTTCACATTTGCATGCATGCATACACATCATACCTTTTAGTTAGGGGTTTAAAAGACCACCCAAAAGGTGCGTCCTTTTCTATGTGATGTTCATCATTTCTTTCTTTATTATTTGATACTACACACCGGGCTAATCCCGTTGTCTCTTTTTGTTGTTTTCTTTTCCAGGTACCCGAGTTGAATCTACTTCGCCGGCCGGCCGGTGGGAGGAGGAGGAAAGAACCCACGCCCACACATCCCGCGATCTACGGGTGAAAGGTGCACATCCTTTCTTCACTCGTTACATTCGGCACCCACGTGCGTCCCATTTTTCCTTTGTCACCCTCGTGCGTCTGGCGATCACGGTCACGCTTTATTTTTATTATGTAGGCCCGTTTCTTTTTTTGGGGTTTTTAGCGTCTTTTTGGTGTGGACCATCTGTTTTTCGTCTCCCCCCCTTTTCCGAGAGAGGGAGCGGAAAATAAACATGTCTACACCACCAGTCTGTGTGCCCAATAGCGGTGAGGGTGTACTTGGTGGAGTAGGAGCAACAATCCAACAGCTGTCGTGCCACCTCCAGGCACCTTTTGGCGGCGGTGGTGGCGTGCGAGGGAGGAGAGATGTGCACCCGGCGACGTATGGGCGAAGACGACGTGAAACCAGCAAGCGAGCGGCAATTGTGCAGGTGGCGCACATGACGGGCAAACGCCGAACGGCTCTTGGAGATAGCAGTAGCGGCAGGGGAAGGGCGATGCAGAGGTTCGCAGGCGAGCCTCAAGGGGCTTTGGCATGCGAGCAAGCAGGAGTAGACAAATGCTTAAGCAGGCGAGCAGGGGTGGCGAGCAGCACTGTACAGTGGGGCAGTGAGCAAATGGCGGGATGGCGCAGGCGCCGACGGGCAAATGTGCAGGGCCAATGCGGCAGCAGGAGCGCGCGAGCGGCAGCAAGTAGCAGTGGCAACAGCGCGAGGACGTGGGGCGAGCAAGAGCACAGTGCGGCAGGGAAGACGGATGCGGCCGGGTCCAAAGGATGTTGGGGAGGACCGGAGGCCAGAGGCGAGCAAGAAGAAGGAGAGAGAGAGAGTACTCTACCTTGAAGCTAAGAAGAGTATGCCTATGCGAGTGCCTGTGCAGGATTATGCCTGCGCAACGCCGGTGAACTCCCCGATTGTTCTTCTGCCCTGGAGTGGTGGGGAAGGTCCGAGACGGAGACTTCCAGATAGGCCTAGCGGAGCCACTCGAGAAGGCGAAGGTCTGGTCCCATTTGAAGACGGGGCCTGTGCTAACAGTGTGGCCGGAGATGAAAATCCTGATGTGGGGGTTGGCGGCGCCATGGGGTAGCAACCGTGCTCTGACCACCCTAACGAAGAGGTATTGCATCTTGTCGACCAGATCCAAGGTTGAACGCTCGACCCCATCCGCAACCGTCGTCGCCACTGGCGCCAGCGGTCTGGTCACCCTAAGAAGGCCGGTCCATGACAACCCTACAGTTTTCATGCAGTCATTTTGTACTTTCACACAAGATCCATGTAAAAGAAGACAGGTAGAATATTAGGACTTTTTCGGTTGTCCGCTGCCCCAGGTAGACGTCGTCAGAAGCGTGTCTCAATCGACAGGATCTCGATGAGCACAACTCTGGCAATGGTCTAGTTCTGAGCTCATCCTACTCCTCTCTGTGCCTGGTTTCGAAATGAACTGTCAGCTCTTGGTGGGCCGGCAAGGCATGTACCCCCGCATAGGCATACTGCCCAAAATTGACAGTGACGTGCAAGGCGTAGGAGATCCAAATGAGGATGGTACACATCTGCACCAGCTCTACTCGGGTCTACAACGTCGGCCACCAAGGCTTGCTCAAAACCTCCCGGATCACCTCCTTCCACCATGCATGCAGCTCGCTGTCACTACGAACAACGTCGTCCATGGGGTAGTAGATGACGCAATATTCATTTACCCACTCTTCAATGGCGGACCAGATGGCCAGCCCCTCAACTGCAATGGATAGCCCTCGATTAGTAGCCAAAGATTGTGTGGTTGATTGGGTTCGTCAACAGCAACCCCTCTGCATCAAATTAACAACATGTAAATAATTGTAATTACAAACATATATTTAAGCGCTTGGTAGGAAGATGTTGATTTAAACAACTTTGTCTAGGTACCTTCTAAGGAGATCAATAGGGTGAGTGTGGTCCTGTCAACTTCCAGTTTCTGTAGATGTAGGAGAAGATAGCTTCATGGCTTACTTCCCCGGAAAAATTGTATTCTCTATGCCACTGTCGGCACTGATGAGGATCTAGCGGCCCAGGACGATGTTGGGTGCAGCAGATGGGGTGCACCACACTTAGGTGTTGGTTTGATGCGATCACCATGGGCACTATCACCGTGTGTGTGTAAAGCCAGTGACCACTCCCAGCAAATTATTATCTTGTCGGCATCTCACTGACCAGATTTAAATGCTTGTGGCTACCTAGTCAACTAATTTGTATGAATGACTGATGAGTTGGTGGACGCCATAGTCGCCCACCGCGGCGTAGACCTTCGCCAGGTGCCAGACGTTCGCCTCGACGCCGTTCTCGGAGGGGGTATACACCTTGCTGACGATGCCGCTCACTGTTAAGGTGGGGAACGCTCAGCTCGATCGCCACTAGCCTGAGGTTGATGACGGCCTTGAAGAAGAGGAAAGTCCGGGAGGCATAGATCTTGCAGTCCAAAGTGTTCATGCAGTTGAGGGACCGAATCAGTGAATCATGGTGATCCAATATGAAGACCTTGTTGCTACACAGCGCCTGCATGTATGGTCCCATACATGCATGTACCCAGTTAGTCACGGACTTACAGTTCCTTGCATATCTAACCAACTAAAAACAGAGATCTTACAGAGCCCAGGAGGAGTTGTAAACGGTCAAAACAGATGTGGTCAAACTTTTATACCTCATCTATTGTTAAGATGTCCAGGTGCTTCTTGATGTGTGATGCTTTTATAGTACTGATCATGTGATCCCCATAGGTGTTCGGGTCGAGCTTGCTGTTCGGGGAAACTCCTGCATCGTTCAGACTTTATTCTGTTAAGAAAGATATAAGACCTCTATCAACTTCCCAAATTTGTGGGAGAAAACTAATTAAGATGAAACAGTTCAGGAGAAGACGATGCATGCCCAGGGGATGGAGATGCGGTTGATGCCATTGGTGTTGTGACGACTCACGTTATGCCGGTACGGTTGTACCAACCCATGTCGGCACGACGAAGATCACCATAGCGGGACATTGACCCACACTAACAATTGATTGAGATGTACACAAATATAGATACAGAGTCGCGGAAGTAAAGGACTAACTGTCATCACATTTCATCATCCACATTTAACATACATAATCCATATAGCAATTAAAAGACTAAACTTTCATAATTGAAATTAAACCAAAATACATTGTCCACAAGATTAAAGTTCTACATT
Source organism: Colocasia esculenta (assembly GCA_014218235.1). Lineage (NCBI taxonomy): Eukaryota > Viridiplantae > Streptophyta > Magnoliopsida > Alismatales > Araceae > Colocasia > Colocasia esculenta. Next base: position 110,929,320 of record CM024762.1, read on the forward strand.
TTAATACATAATTTGTCCACAATTACAAATGATAACTCTAATACAAGTCCCAATTTACATACTATGAAACAAAAAGGGGCACAACGAAGACTCCGCCAACTAATCTCCGCGCTCGGAGTCACTCTCCACGGTCTCCTCCAAAGGTACCGGGTCACCAACTAAACCTGTACGCCGAAGCAAGTAATGAGTCTAAAAGACTCAGCAAGTAACTCCATACATATCATTCATGCATACATCACAGTAGGTTCCACTAATTCAATTTGCAAGGCAACATACAACATGCTTGAACATTAATAAGAGACAACCTATCATGGTAATTCTACCAAATCAAAACACATGGTACATGGTTTAAGATGTTCAAATAACACTTCCTATCACATGCTTTCTACTCATTTAATCACATGAAGACTACACTCCCAAATTGACTATAACATGTTAGCAATTTACATGGAACTAGAAATATCATAGCATGAATTATCGTCTCACACTCTAACATATTCACTTCACATGGTTACACATTCCCATATTTCACATGGTTCATTTTTCAAGCATTTCACATGTACATATGTTCACATTCTAACATAATGGTTCACATGATTTCACATTTCACATTTGCATGCTCACATATATACACAATTTACACATGTTCACATATACACATTTTACACATGTTCACATATACACATTTCACACATGTTCACATATACACATTTCACAATTTATTTGCCGTGACACATAGTCCAAACCACCACTAGAAGGACACATCACATACACATAACACATAGCACATCACCTAGGCAATACAGTGATGACTCTTGGCACTGCGCAGACCGGGAGAACACGTCTCCACCCTAACCAGTGGTACTTGTCCACCTCCAGGATTTCATCCTAATGCCCTTAGGATATCTTAACACATTGAACCTTCCCATGGGGACTTTTCCATGGTACAGTTCCACAGCCCTCTATGGAAGCAGTGTCACACACGGCACATTTTACACATTACACATTCTGATTAACACACGTTTTACATATGATATTCACACTTTCTTATTTATGCACATGGTTCTGTTCATTCCTAGCATGATGCCGCTAATAACAGAGATCAAGCATTTAGTAGCTCTCATGGATTAATTGGAACACACATCATTTAACCTTAATCATGGTACATGTATTTATAACTCATTTTCACATGGAAACCTCATAGTGTAGGCTACTGTTATCAAATTTTCCTGAAAATTTAACCACATGTTGTTTTCGGGTATAATAACACACATACAATTTTTCACATTTTTCTGAATTCACATGTATTTATAGAAATTGAAACACCCAGTTTCTCGCCATTCATAAACTAAGTTAACATAGAACATGACATGGATTTCAGATTTGATCATGCACAGTCATGAATCACACATACATATTGGCACAAGAAATTTTTCCCAGATTTATTGCATGACACAAAATTTACTATGAATTATTCATTAACCTACTCATGCTTCCATTCCCATTACAGAAATTTCAGTAATTCACATAGCCATGTAAAATCCTCAAATTTTCAGGCATGGACTGATACATATAGACATGTTTCATAAATTCTACAGCATTTAATTCCTCATAAATCATAGGAACAAAATTAAACATGCATAATATCCTCCTTACACATGCCTTTCAATAATTCTAATAAATTATGCCATTCACAGAAAAATACAGAAATTTTCACACACATCACATTATCTATTTTACATAACATATAAAATTTACATTATATCCTCATGCGCCAAAGTCCGGAAATTAAAGATATAGGGCAGAACAGTTCACTGTTCTGTCAAGAAGAACTTAACGGCATACTCTGGCCGTTCACAAGAGTTGGCGGCAACATCGTTAGCCGCTGACTCAAGATATCAACGGCAATAGACCTTGCCGTCAAGTTCGGACCTGTGCAAAAACACAGTCCGAGCTCTAAAGAATGGTGAATGTAGGGGATCCAGGACACGAGGAAAATCCATAAAAATGATAAAAACCTCCTAGACACATACATGGACAAGGTGCAAGGGTTACTTGCCTTTGGAAAAACTCCTAAAGGGATCAAAATGGTTGGAGAAGCTCTCCTTGGGCAGTCCCAAGAAGCCTCCAAGATGCCTCCACTCCGGCTTCTGTGATACTCCCCCCTGAAATCCGGGGCTGGGGATGTGTAGTCGGATGTGTTGTCTTCCTCCTTGTCGAAGTAGATCGCCAGGAAGAGCCTTGGATCGCCGGATCAAAGCTCTCAAACCTCAGGTTTTCTCACAGCTCACTAGGGTTTTTGTTTTCTCTTTGCAAAGAGCCAAGAGAGCTCTAGAGGTTGCAACAAGGGCTCTCTTAAGAGAGGACCCTCTCACCTCACGCAAGAGGTCGGTTGGAAGGCCAAGGAGCCGTTGGGGGAGTGGTTGCCACGCCCCATCAAGCATGGCACACCATGCTGTTGCGGACTGGCCTGTCAGGATGTAGACGTCCACCGATAAGGCCGTCTACTTACTAATCGACGTCCACCGATATGGACGTTAACAATAAGTGAACGTCCATTCATGTTGACGTCGACTAACCCTTCGGCCAGAACCCAAAACCATGCAAAACCCTAATTTCTCCTAAGTTCATGCATGCAATACATAGGATGTAATGTACACACTCATTATGTCACGAAATCCACCGATAATATATACAACTAAGTATATACATACATTCATAAGTACACCAAGCTAAAGTATGCATAATACTTATATGATAATGCATATACATATATAAGCATAAAATTACACATAATAAAATAATAAGGACAAAATTTGAGGGCCTTACAGGTGTCGTTGGTGTTAACAGGGGGGGTGAATGGGATTCTAAAAATTTGAATACCTAAACCTGTCAACAAAATGTTTATATAAAAACACTACGCTTGTTGTTAGTGTTTGTAAAGAAAATAATAGCAATCACACAAAAAGCAATCACACTACACAAGGATTTTATCCTGGTTCGGATCTCCTTTCCACAGGAGTCCTACGTCCAGCCCCCGAGTAACAACTCATGATTTTACTACCCAATGGTACAGTCCCCCTCAAGGACACTTACACATCCAGCCGCAGCTGGCCTTCTCTTCACAACCCGAAGAGGAATACAACACCCTGGAACCCAGGTCTTCCTTCACACAAAGGGTAAGCTACCACCTGTAACCAACAGGCCTTCTCTTCATACCAGAAGAGGAACTACACAGGAATGTGTAAAAGACAGGCAAGGCGCCCCTAGACCTGGTTTACAACAGATACCAGATCTGAAGCAGAGACTGAGAGTAAAAGATTTACAATCAAGAAAACTCTCAGAACTCAAGGATGCTCTCCAAAGGATTAAACAAGAATGAGGAGAGCAAGAGCTACACGAAAATTGGAGTGAGAGATCGCTCTTCTACTAAGACTTATGTGAAGCAATTGAATTGTAGCACTATCCGCTGTTTCTTTCGTGTATGTGCTTGTGTATCTATTTCTTCAGAAGTCTTGAGTCTTAAATATATCTTCTTCTGAAAAGTAGACGTTGAAGTATCCGTTGTCTCAAGGTTGGATGCACGTTAGACTGCATGGTACTGTAGTGCTTCCAGTCATTTAATGCTTTCTGATCCATGCACGCAAGAGAAGGATCTTCCAGATATTCTGCAATTTCTTCTTTGTTCAATGTTGTAGTAGTACTGTCAATATCCTACATTCATTAAATACCAAATAGAAGGACAGCTAAACTGTCTCTTGGCTTGTCAGTTTACGTTAGAAACCAAGCAATAAGACTATACGTAAAAGTGGAAATATCATTCTGTCTAACCATAAAGTGCTTTTTCATAGAAGCATTAGACTAGAAGATACTCAGACATATTTTGTGCAGAGAAGTGTACAGACGCATTAAATGCATGGATATTGGTGCATGGAGACTTTGACTTTCAAAAGTGCTCGAAAAATAAGTTTGAATATCAAATCATTATGGCTCATGAAATCGATATGAACATGATTTATAGAATCGTCGTGTGAATGAGTCATTGTTCATGTGAATCGTTGCACGTTCATAACCAAATCGATATACACAAAAATCGTTATATACTCATAATAAAATCGTTATGACAGTGTAAGCAAATCATTATGAGCAAGTCGTTGTGAACAAATCGATATATTGACCAAGTCGTTGTGTAATCCATCAAATCGTTATTGCGACAAAGTCGTTATGAAAAATTATCGAATCGATCTGACGACCAAGTCGATGTTGTGACTTATCGAATCGTTAATCGTTGTGTAACTTATCAAGTCGTTACAATGACCAAGTCGTTGTTGTAACTTGTCGAATCGATGTAAATACCAAATTGATGTGAAACTTATCGAATCGTTATGAGAGTAAATCGTTATGCTCACTTACGAGGTTGATGTGAGATTGAAATCGTTATACTCACTTATCGAATCGTTATGAGAGCAAATCGTTATGCTCACTTACGAAATCGTTGTGAGATTGAAATCGTTATACTCACTTATCGAATTGTTATGAAACAAAATTGTTGTGAGAGCAAATCGTTGTTCTCACTGATTGAATCGTTATGAAACAAAATCGTTGTGTGTAATCAATCGTTATGAGATCAAAATCGATGTGGTCACTTAGCGAATCATTCTGAGATCAAAATCAATGTGACCACTTAGCGAATCGTTCTGAGATCAAAATCGATGCGATCACTTAACGAATCGTTTTGAGATCGAAATCGATGCGATCACTTAACGAATCGTTCTGAGATCGAAATCGATATAAACCCAAAACGATATGATACTTATGAAATAGTTATTCTTTGCGATGACTTATGAAATCGTTATGCTTCAAAGCGAGTTGATGTGTGCTTAGAGAAATTTCATGCTCTTAAAATTAAAAATAACAGTGTAAGGATTTACTTACAAGTCTTTGCTTGATTTTGCCTGGTTTATTTCCTGTGACTAAGCTTCATAAAAACTTGTTAGATACTAATTGTTAGGATTTTGTTAATCACCAAAATAGATATATAATTCATGAAATTATATGGGGATGATCTGATCATCAAACATTTGATGATATGGTCACCCTTAGGACTCACAACAGCCTCCTCCACCTAAGGATGACTCAACTTCGTGCATATAGCAGGAAATTTGTGAACAGAGGAAATTGCAAACACAGGAAAGAGACGATAATTAGTGTCAATTTGTTCTGCCTATGGCTGTCAATTGTCATACCTGTAACAGTTGTACATATGCCTTTGTTTAGCTTGTCTGTGCATGATAAATATGGGGCTTCTACCCCAGAATATCAGTGTCAATACAAAGAGCACATATTAGCTCAATCTTACCTTCTCGTCTGTCGTGTCCCGCCAATTTAGCAGCGGAATAAATCTGGGAGGCATCGAACAACGTGTATGGTAACGTAAATTGCGCATTCAATTTCAAACATCAGAGCATCTAATGAACAATAATTACCATAAACTCTTCATTTTATTGATAATTCATCTAAACTATTACATCCACTAATTCAGAGCCAAAACATAGGGCTCAAAGACTTTATTACATTGGATAGAATAACTGAGCAAATAACTATCTAAATTCTAAGGTACTAAGGACATTCCATCGCTATGACTCCTGGTCGCTCATCACTCCAGTCCATTCCCATTGATGTGTGTAAGGTCATCACCCGACTTACCTGAAAACACAGTAACAAATAATGAAGGGTGAGTGATAACGCTCAGTAGGACTTAATATCTCGTGTAAACAAGCATGCTTTAAGTGATTATTGTCTTGTAAAGCAGGTTAATAGCACACGATATCAAGTGAACGATAATACATAAAACAAGATTATTACAAAACTAGGATCATAAAGGATTGGCCATATAACAAGATAGCGTGTAACAAGATAACGTGTATGGTTTGCACAACAGTGCACTGATCGTCATTATCAAGCATTAGCAAGTAACATGTAGTGCAATAGGCGAATACGGCAATAGTTGCTCTAGGGCAGTAGTCGTTCAGTAACAGTCAGTGCTAGCACAGTATGTCTGAACTAATCAGACTAACAGTAACAGTATAACAGTCAGATGTCTAGCCAATTCAGAATAGTTAGTCAGAACTGGTGCAATGCAGACACCGTCAATAGCCCCTGCAGGTATTTTCGAGTGGCTCTCTGCCCCCAGGACTAGATTGAAGCCCCTCGAACACTCTCCGTGCCCTACACAGTATGCATTCAAGTCAGTAGGGTCATAGAACCCATATTATAGTGCTAGATAGTCATGTATAGTACAAGCAATAGGAGCCACATCAGCTCAGGAGTCTCAAGAGAGTACTAGATGAATAGATGAGATAGTAGAGTGAACGTGAATAGATGAGAGTACAAGGATAGTAGACGAGATAGGGGTATAAACGTAAAACAACGTTAAACCGACAATAGTAACAGTTACACGGCACTAGGTCAGGTACCGACAGTTAGGTAGAAGTCACATATGCCCATTAGCCGTGCTATGAACACTGGCTAGATGGTCTGGCGTAATCCCAAGGTAAGAGAGAACACACTAAGGCCGTTTGGATCGTACTGATCCCTAAGGGGTAATGGGTTTTAAAGGTACAACCAGCTCGTCGGCAATGGACGTGTGCCAAAGCCAAGAAGACTTACGGAGGCCTTGACAAGGATTCCTGGTCCAGTCAGGAGTCTTCCAGGGGGAGGTGATCCAAGCCAAGAAAAGTGTGTAGAAACTAGGGTCCGTCGTGCCTCGAGTGCTCGAAGGCCGAGGGGAGCGGTAACAGTGTTCAAAGCGCAAATAGAACGAAAACAAGTGTTATTAACTAAATGGGAAATTTAGTAATTAATTTCACTTAATTACCAGATATATTATTTAGTAATTTAATAAGGTTTAACGGAAAACATGAATGTTAAGTGTGTGCATGTGTAAGAAATCAAGAGAGCATACTGGATTGTTCACACAACTTTTAAATTAATTAATTCATGTAGACATTACTCATTATTGACTAACAAGTCATTACAGTATTTAATTAGGGTTAAAGTAGGGTTTAAATGGTAACAATAGCAGGGTTGTATAGGCAATTACAAGTTCTGGCCGCAACATTGATGTCGCGACAGGTATGGCCGTCACGTTCAGGTTGCGACGGATTTGGTCGTCACGATCAGGTCGCGACGGGTTTGGCCGTCACGATCAGGTCGCGACAGGGTTCCAGGGCGCGACAGCCGAACCAGTCGGCCTGGCGCGACGGCGCGGGCCATCGCGTTTAGATTGTGACGGTCCGGCCGGCTGCGTCCCCTCTGAGGTCACGACGGGTTGGGCCGTCACGACTTCAGAGGAGCGGACCGACCCAGAAAAGGGGTTTTTCCCTTTTTGGGTTTTGGTCCTTCCCTCCAAAACATGATGCAGAGCTCTTCTAAAATCGATATAAAATCACACGATGATCCAAAAATCATGAAACTAGTTTTAAATGAAAGTAGACACATAGATCTATCAACATGCATGAGTAATTAGATAAGAACAAGGTTTGTGCATGCTTTAACAATGTTACATTTTGGTGACCTAAACATACGCAGTCATGAAAGAACGATTTAATTGGCAACGAATACACGATAGAAATTAGGGCAAATAGGGGCGTTTGAAAGCTAGTAACAAGTAGTATTTATGAGAATAATTTTAGGACATAGGATCATGCACACGCATGGATTGAGAGCAATCATGAATGTTCGGGTACATGGAGTTGACAGGGATTGATACATTTAATACTCCTTCATGGAGCCACGTAAAATAGGAAAATCATGGGGCTTTCAAAGAGGATCATGTGGGCTATCTAGGTTAATTTACACGATTTGTGCTTGAGAGATTGCCTATCATTTCTTGCTGATAAGAAAATCCTAGGGTTTTAATGAAGAACGAGATGAAATCTCTCCTTTCCAAGCTCCTCCCTCTTGCTCCTTCGTTCTTCAGCTCTCCTCCTCGTCCACCAAAGCTCCAAAATCATTCTATGGGGTGATAGGGCCGAATTGGGGGTGTTTTGTTTGGTTTAAGAGTCCAACTTTCTTAAAACTCTATTTCTCTTCAAACTCTTAATTTCTATATTTATCTCCTTATTTCTTGCATTATCCCACCTAATAGGATAGATGAGAGGTCTAATTTCGTGGGTAATGGGTTAGGATGGGATGAGAACTCTTATTTAGGATAATTACATCCTATTAAGTCTTTATCTTACCATTTTCTATTTGTTACTATTTTTAGGTACGAATTTAGCCTAATTACTTCCCATCTCATGATGGACTCTTCATGTTTGGGCCCAACAATTCATGTTAGGACCATTAGTAAAACTCATTACTAATTTAACTTAATGGGTATTGATTTAATTCTATTTATTCACCCTTATTCTTATTTATATCTATTTATCACACTTATTTAATTAATTTCTTATTTTAATTCTGTTTAATATTATTTATGCCAATATTTCTAATCTTCATCATTTGTGCTCTTACTCTTGGCCCAATAACTCGCGTGAGATTAATTGTACAACCCATGTACTTACTTTACTTAATAGATTTTTAATTATTCTGTTATTAGAGAATATATTCATAGGCCAAGATTGTCTATTGGTCCAAATATCATAATGGGCTATTAACCCACTTTGGCTAGCCACATGTTTATTTAAAGTCTAGCCACATGTTTATTTTAATTTATAATCCACTTTGGCTCATAAAATAACGGGTTCTCCGACTTATTCCTTAATTACGCTAATAAGCCGCATAAATTCTTAAACTTGGTCTAAATGATTTTTCGATGCCCAAATTTCTTGGTAGGTCATTAGAGAATATTATTTAAAGTATAACTACTATTTTTACGAAATTTTTATATGGGTTTTATGCATGAAATAATGGCACGTATATATTTTTAGCTAGTTTGATTTATTATTGATAAATTTTAATTTTTATTTATTTTTTAATTAATGAATTTTCTGGGGTACTACATCGTCACTTTCTCTTGTCTGGTCCTATTCACAGTTGGCAGAGCACCAGTGTGGAAGTGTGTGGATGGGATCGACATCTCTGGAAGCCACGCTTATTTCCCTCTATCATCGTCCCATCTTCTTGTTTCCTTCTATGCTGGTGTTCTGGACAGTGAGAGAAAGAGTGAGAATGTAAAGAGAGAGAGAGAGAAACATAGAGAGAGAAAGAGCGAAAGCAGGGCAGGAGGGGATGGTGGGGAGACCTCCAGCAGACATAATGGGTACTGGGGTCCCCAGTGGCCGTGTACACGCACGAGTTGCTAGGCGGCCGAGGCAGTGTATGGAGGACCCCGCGTGGTTTTCGACCTGCATCTAGATCGCTCAGGTGGAGATACTGCAGAAGCTAGAGGGGGCATGGCATAGGCGTCGCAGGTGGAGGTGTGGGTGGGAGGTTGCAGTGCCTTCACGGAGGGGGCTGGGCCGACCTTGAATAGGGGACGATGGATAGGGAGGGACGGAAGAGGGAAAGACGCAGCGCACCTGGGGAGTTGGGAGGAGCCGAGGCATTAAAACGTAATAAAGTTTAATAAGATTCAAATTTTCAAATTTAAAATGAGAGGTTTTGGCATTAGATAGATAGAAATCTTTTGAGCGGAAAAACTCTGCTCCTAGTGCTGCCACTAGTTGCTCCAGAACCGAGTTTTATTAATATGGTATAGATATCATGGGCAAGAATAATCCTAGCTCTATTGCAAAACGTTGATGGCCAATTGGAAGAAGTAGGGAAAATCTAGGACGAAAGGAAGAGGGCAGAAGAAGAAAGAGCACACAATACCTTTCTCTCCTGTGAACTTTTTCTTACTCCCTCTTGTACCATTTACGCATGCGAAGTTTGGGGAAGTTTTGCCGCATCTTCTGTTGGAAAATCCTATCTTTAGTAGACTCAATAAACATCATAATACTCGTGCTATCCAGTTTTAAAAATTCTTGTCTGTTGCACGCCCTGACCTTGCTTTCTCCTGAAGCTACCTCGCCCTCCCAACTCTATCAAGAGAAAAGTTTCGTTGCACTTTTCTATTACGTTTTTAATATATTTTGAACATCTCTTATTGGTCGATATATTATTAATATAATGTATCTACCTAATAAAAAGTGAAAAAAATGTAACAAGTCTTTCTCATCAAACTATGGTCATCTTGTCGTTGTCTATTGTCATAGCATGGCTGCCATCCCTCCGAGCGCGTCATTCACTGGCTGATGTCTCTTTTATTGGGCATGACTATTGTGATAAATGTGACAATAATGAGCCTGATGGGAGAAGTATGACCATGAAGAAGCATGGCTATTGCAAGTGTTCAACAAAATATCAGATCTAATAGAGCTTGACAGCTCCAGAGGAGGTCAGAAAATGCATCTGAAAAGATGAAGACCACATTAGCAGCAGCATTTACAAGAACGAGGAAAAAAAACAATAGAAATAGAGTTCAATTTAAAAAAAGATTTACAATCAGAGGAGACAGGCCAAGGCCATTTGCAATGATCTGAGATGGCATTGACAAGGCAGAGAGCATCACTTTCCACAATTTACATTGATTGGAAGCAATTTTAATCCCCTTAAGAATAGCCAATGCTTCCATAGATGTGAGGGGAGCCAGAGGAAAGGGTTTGGATAAGATTAGAGCAGGAAAGCCTGAGCTATCTCTAAGAATGATTCACACAAATACAGAGTCATCTCCAATGCTTCCATCAACATTGATCTTGAGAGAGTCCTCAACTGGATGAAACCAATTAGCATTAGGAGATAGGAACAAGACCAATTGACTTTTTCTGAACTCTTTGCTCTTATTTGGAATATTAAAAGTGCCTTTGCAATGATGGATTGAGGTTTAGGAGGCTTCTTATCAAATACCAATTCACATCTAGCTTTCCACAAAAAATAAGCAATGATCAAACATTAAGCTAATAGGTTAACATCTTTCTTGTTCTGAGATAGAGGTTGTGAGGCCCATTTCTCAAATATTGCTCAAAGGTCTTGACTGTAAGAGGTAACCAAAAGGAGCGTCTAACTAGCTAGGTGGCTCTAGCATGCTCACACTCAAAAACAAGATGCTCGATAGTTTTCGTTTCAGATCTACAAATGGAACACAGAGGGTCGACCTGATCTTTAATCACTTTTTGAATTCTACCATTCACAAGCAATGCATTACTTAGGCACTTCCAGATTAATAGGAGAATTTTCGACAACTGACCAACTTCTCTTTAGGGAAGAGACGGATGGGAGAAGACTTTGATTAGGTAAAACCTTATAAACTGATTTTATTAAGAAATTCCCATCATAAGCATATTAATTTCCACATTCGTATATCTCATCTATCAGCACATAGAGTAGGAATAGATATTACAAATCATGTATGTTGTCTTTTCATATAAAATCATTGTCGTTAATAGCCATACTTGTCACGCCCCGATGAGAGAATAATCGGAGGAGCGTGCAGCCCCCCAAAAAAAAGATAATAAGAGTGAAATAAATAAAAAAGAATAGTGGCAACTAACTCATGTCTATTCTCAATAGATGAAATTGTCAATTCCATATACAACCATTAGTCATCAAGACCAGACCTAGAGTCCATTGATTAATTACACAAATAGACTCAAAAGATGATTCATGTGGCTGACTAATGACAACATTGAACAAGGATTTCAAAACAGGTACATAACAAATGGACAATATTAGAACTGGCCATATTTCAAGTGTAACGATCATATCATATCATATCACAAAATCAAACATATTAGATTAAAGAAAGCACTTTCAAATCTTGCACATATATCTGTGTCATGTCACACACCACAAGTTCATACTCACGTGGTTAATAAATACATTGGGATGCTCCTCCCCAAGATCAGACAGAGACCTTATTACACGGACATTAATTATGGAACGAAGTCCCACATAGTGCCGATCACATAGAACATGTTATGGCCAACGGAATTCCAAATGAAACACAAGTATTTAGAGTTAGATTTCTCATGGATTTCAAGAAAATTCAGGAATAACGAGGAGTACAAATTTCAGGAGTGTAGGGAACAGCACAAAGGGGTGATGTCAGTTTAGTTCTATGAGGTATGAGTTTTTATTTTCATGGTTGGCAAGATTTTTTAGATAAAATTTCAAAATCACATGAGGAAATCAATCCAGATAGTTAAGAGCAATTAGAATAAGTTTTTTCATGAATTTAAAGCTTTTAAAATATATTAGGAATTTATGGGGTACTGATAGACCCTAACTAAGCACTAACCAGGCAATATAAATTAAAGGAAACAGTTTCTAAATGACCCTCAAAATCACGTCAGGGACAGATGATGCTCATTTCAAGAGTAAACAGTGAGGGAGATTTATCTCTGGAATGGAAGTAGACCATGCTTCTAACAAGAAAATTGTTGGAAACTCAGGGTAGAAAGACTCTAAGGTAGTAGTTTGGACCAAACTTTCTAAGGTGTTGAAATCAAGAGATGGTGAGGAATGTCATAATACTGTGATAAAAAAGAAGACACATAACACTCTACATTAGGAAAGTTGGGTCAAAGAGAGGCAAACAGAGAAAACTTGAAAAGATTTTAGATGAGTTATGCTACATTATGTTTGTATCCGAGATCACCTACCTTTGATGGCTTTTAGTGCTCTAATTCTTACAAGTCAAAGCAGAGACAAGAGGGAGAAGAGCTCCCAAATTTCAAGCTTCAGGATCGCTCCCCTTGCTCTGGGGTGCTCCTCACCACCCACTGTTCTCAACTTGGCTTCCCACGTTCAGAAATGTCTAGAGGTTTTGGATGGCCAAAGTGAGTCATATATATATAATGTATTAATAAGACTTTTGTCTCAATAGAACCCCTCTTCATTCAACCAAAATTAGTATAGGAGGGTGAATATTCAAAGATCTGTTGTACTTGAACTATACCTCTGCACTCATACTTCCACCCATACCTAAAGTTGACTGTGTCTAGGAAGGACAGACCCACCATATCAAGATACCAGCACTTCTATCAACACTAAAAGTCGACTTCCACTAGTGCATAAAGTCTACTTTCATTAGTACTCAAAGTCAACTTATGATTGGTTTTATAATCAACCAATTACTGAATCAAAGGTTCAGGAATCCTTTTGATTAGTGTTTGTAATCACATTGATTACTGAACAACCAGTACATAAGTCAACTTCCACTATCACATAAGTCGACTTCCATTATCACATAAGTTGACTTATGACTTCTTATCAGTACACAAGTCGACTTCCACCATCACATAAGTCGACTTCTAACTTCCCATCAATACACAAGTCGACTTCTGCCATCCCATAAATCGGATTGGGACTATAAGCACACCGATTACTGCTTCCAATTAGTGATATAATCACATCGATTGTTGAACAAAAGTTCAGAATCCTTCCTGAAGAGACGTGATTTAAGTGTGCCTCCCATGAGGTATTGTTCCCATGCTTGGGGTTTTGTCCTTTAAAATGGCCCTCTTGGAAGAAGAGGTGAGGCTCTTGCTGATAAGCACACACTTTTTCTCACTATCTTTTAATGTGGGACTAAAGTATACATCTACACAGCCCCCCAGTGAGGATAAGGTGTGCGGGTCTCATGAAGATGAGACGCTCGGATAGGGCGCATGGCCTCTCGTTCGTTCCCACAGACGGCGCCAATGAAGGGACGTGATTTAGTGTGCCTCCCAAGAGGTATTGTCCCCATGCTTGGGGTTTTGTCCTTTAAAAGGCCCTCTTGGAAGAAGAGGTGAGGCTCTTGCTGATAAGCACACACTTTTTCTCACTATCTTTTAATGTGGGACTAAAGTATACATCTACACAGCCCCCCAGTGAGGATAAGGTGTGCGGGTCTCATGAAGATGAGACGCTCGGATAGGGCGCATGGCCTCTCGTTCGTTCCCACAGACGGCGCCAATGAAGGGACGTGATTTAAGTGTGCCTCCCAAGAGGTATTGTCCCCATGCTTGGGGTTTTGTCCTTTAAAAGGGCCCTCTTGGGAGAAGAGGTGAGACTCTTGCTGATAAGCACACACTTGTTCTCACTATATTTCAATGTGGGACTAAAGGATACCTCTATACAGCCTTCCAGTGAGGATAAGGGTGTGCGGGTCTCATGAAGATGAGACGCTCGGGTAGGGTGCATGGCCTCTCGTTCGTTCCCATAAACGGCGCCAATGAAGAGACGTGATTTAAGTGTGCCTCCCAAGAGGTATTGTTCCCATGTTTGGAGTTTTGTCCTTTAAAAGGGCCCTCTTGGGAGAAGAGGTGAGGCTCTTGCTGATAAGCACACACTTGTTCTCACTATCTTTCAATGTGGGACTAAAGTATACCTCTACACAGCCCCCCCAGTAAGGATAAGGTGTGCGGGTCTCATGAAGATGAGACGCTCAGGTAGGGCGCATGGCCTCTCGTTCGTTCCCACAGACGGTGCCAAAAGTGTGGAGGTATTTCCCTGTTTGGGCTGGGACCAAACGGACCTACACTTGGAGACAGGGAAGATGATCACCGGTGACGGACAAATGCCTGCAAAATCAGAACGGGATCAGGGGAGCCCGGTTGAAGAACCGGGGAGAACCCTCCGATGCCTAAGTTAGAGATGGACTCAAAAGGCTTGGAAGAGGAAGGTTCAGTGTGAGACACGCCAGAACGAGTCTGCCCAAGAAAAACTGCGTACCTTTGCATGGAGATCACCTGGACCTTTTATAGGCGAAGGCATCGAAGAGGTGAAGCGGTACATCCCCAAACGATTACCGAAAAGGGCGCATCGATTGGTGCTCCTGGCAGGAGTTACGCATTGAGGCGTCCGTTGAGGGATCCGACAGGTAACGCACCACTTGATCGTGGGGCATGCGCCCCGTCGTAGGCGTAACCATCGCTAATTGGCGACGGACATTGTTGCTCCTCTTGTCCGGGAGGTACCGAGCAAGCGGGGCTATTCGGTAGCTAGACCGTCTGCTCGGTGCTGGGTGGTATAGAGTTGATGAAGCTAAGGCATGCTTCGAGCCAATGTTGTTCTGCAGGATGTGCCTGGGCCAAACAGATTATAGGGTGTCCGGAGAATACCCTTGGGGCCTGAAGATTCCCTGCGCGGGGCTCCTGCTCGGAGTCCGCAGACTGCGTTCGAGGACACGTGATGCCTGGCGAGGACGCTGCGTGCGAGGAGTGCCGTATAGGGCTGTACTGGGTCATGATGGGCCCTACGGGCCTGGGTGGCTTGTGATCCAGGATCACGTTGTTAGAATCCGAGCAGTCAGTCTTCTCCGGGAGGCTCAATATCCCAGGTGGATATCCAACGTAGTCCTCGTGCGCAAATCCAATGGCAAATGGCGCATATGCGTGGACTACAAAGATCTCAACAAGGCCACACCTAAAGACAACTTTCCTCTGCCGCACATCAACCAGCTAGTAGACGCCACATCCGGTCATGAGCTTCTCAGCTTCTTGGATGCATACTCTGGTTATCACCAGATCAGCATGCACCCTGCCGACCAGGATGCCACAACATTCGTCACCGCCTGGACTTGTAGTGGTTCACCAGGATGCCTTTTGGTCTAAAGAACGCTGGCGCAACATACCAGCGGTTGGTCAACAAGATGTTCGAGCTGCAGATTGGGCGTAACATGGAGGTCTACGTCTATGACATGCTGATCAAAACGCTCCGGAGCGCGGACCACATTCCGACCTCAAGGAAACCTTCGCAACCTTGCGGAGGTACAATATGAAGCTCAATCCAGCCAAGTGCGCCTTCGGAGTACGCTCAGGTAAGTTCCTCGGCTTCCTTGTCTCAAACAGAGGAATAGAAGCCAACCCCGAGATGATCCAAGCAATACTGGAGTTGAGCACACCCAAGACGGTACGCGACGTCCAGCACCTCACTGGACGCCTCGCGGCACTCAACCGGTTCATGTCCCGAGCAGCTGAGAGGAGCTTCAACTTCTTCAAGTTGCTGCGAGGCCCCCGAGGCACCTCACAGCAAGGGGGGCATATACACTGGACAGAGGACTGCGAAGTGGCCTTCACCGAGCTGAAGGCATACCTAGCAGCCCCACCTGTCCTCTCAAAACCTGTACTCGGGGAACCTCTGTTCGTATACCTGTCGGTTACCGAACACTCCATCAGTGCGGTGTTGATCAGAGAAGAGGCAACAGTGCAGCACCCCGTCTATTATATCAGCAGGGTCCTTCAAGAAGCTGAAAGAAGGTACCCTCGAGCAGAGAAGCTCACTCTGGCGCTGGTGACAGCCGCACGGAAGCTTAGGCCATACTTTCAGGCCCATCTAATTACGGTCCTTACTGACCAGCTGCTGAAGCTTATCCTTCAGCGCCCAGAGGCTTCCAGCAGGCTCATCAAATGGGCCATCGAGCTTGGAGAATTTGACATCAGCTACCGCCCGAGGACAGCCATTAAGGCGCAAGCTCTGGCAGATTTCGTGGCGGATTGCACCCTTCCGGCCGAGCAGGACCCTCCATTAACCGACGAACCCCCATGAGAGCTCTACGTGGACGGATCCTCTTGTGTCGCAGGGAGCGGAGTAGGCTTGGTTCTCACCTCCCCGGAGGGCTTAGAGTTCCAATATGCTTTAAGGTTCCACTTTTTCAGCCTCCAATAATGTTGCCGAGTACGAAGCACTGCTGTCCGGAATTCAAATGGCTAGACACCTCGGAGCACTTCGACTACGGGTCTTCAGTGACTCGCAATTGGTCGCCAGCCAGGTTAGCGGACACTTCGAAGCAAGGGAGCCCCGCATGGTACAATACCTCCAGCAGGTGAAAAGCCGAGTAGAGGGCCTCCTCTACTTCGAAATCATCCATGTCTCACGGGAGTAAAATGTGCGGGCCGATGCACTCGCCAAGTTGGCATCTTCAGGCAACGTCACCCCTTCTCGCTCCATATTCATAGAAGAGCTCGCCTTGCCGATCATAGAGATAGGTGTAGCCACCATCGAGGCTGGTCCTCCAGCTTTGAGCTGGATAGACCCCCTCATGGCCTATCTACTTCGAAATGAGCTTCCATCTGATCAAGGCGAAGCCCGCAAGATCAGACTGCACTCCCAAAGGTTCACCCTCATAGAAGGCCAACTGTACCGATGATCCCTCTCAAGACCTCTTCTGCGGTGCCTCAATCCCATTGAGGCAGCATCAGCCACCGAAGAAGCCCATGAAGGGCTGTGCAGAAGCCACTTTGGGGGCAGAACGCTGGCGCGCAACATCATTCGAGCAGGATTCTGGTGGCCTTCTCTACAAAAGGACTGTATGTCCTTCGTCAGAAGGTGTCCGGAATGTTAGAAGTTTGGGCAGCTTATCAAGCAGCCTGTGGAACAACTTCATACCCTGTTCAAACCCTGCCCTTTCGCCAGATGGGGCATCGACATATTGGGTCTGTTCCCAGAAGCTCAAGGGCGGAAGAAGTTCATGTTCGTCGCTATCGATTACTTCACCAAATGGGTCGAAGCAGAACCCATTTCTACCATCACCGACCGAGCTGCATGGAAGTTCGTCTGGAAGAACATCCTTTGCCGCTTCGGCGTCCCCAGGGTGATTACTTCCGACAACGGGAAGCAGTTCGATAGCACGTTTTTCAAACAGAAATGCTCCGAGCTCGGCATCTATAACCACTTCACCTCCGTTGCACATCCCCAGGCAAACGGTTTGGTTGAGAACGCCAACCAGACATATCTACATGGGATACGCACAAGAGTTGAAGCCGCAGGAGGATCATGGATCGAAGAACTTCCCAATGTGTTGTGGTGTCAACGAACTACTGCTCGGGTGGCCTCTGGAGAAACTCTTTTTCATCTGGCCTACGGCACCGAAGCGGTAGTACCTTTAGAGGTAGCTCTTCCTACCGTCCGAACTACTCACTTCTATGAAGCCGCCAACAATCAAGTGCTTAGGGAGAACCTAGACATGTTTGGTGAACGACAAAACGACGCCAGCATCAGACTAGTCTCCTACCAATAGCGGCTGGCTCAATATTACAACTCCCGAGTTCGGGAACGACGCTTTTTCGAAGGAGATCTTGTTCTCCGCTGTTGTTCGGCATCGGACCCCCAAAAAGCGGTAGGCAAGCTTGCCCCCAAATGGGAAGGACCTTATCAGGTCGTTCAGGTTCTCGAAAAAGGCTCCTATAAGCTAACTACTCCTAGTGGCGAAGTCATACCCAGAACCTGGCATGTATCCAACTTGAAGGCTTATTATTTATAAAAGCCTTGTGTTCGGAGTTTAAACTGTGCTATCATTCTTATTGGTTTGTCAGAGTTATTCGGGTACCCCTAGTCAAAGCTTTAAAGCTTGGAACTGAGCATGACACCCAAGAAACTCTAGGCGTTAAACGAACCCCAGGTGAGGATTCCGGTCCCTAGGATCCTGCGTGATATTCGTGAGCCCCATAGCAACCAAACGAACCATGGTTCGAGCAGAATACAACGAAGACATTGGCGCAAAAAGGGTTATATTTTCATTCTTGCAGAGTTGTATAAAAGGCCCTGAGGACCAACTTACAAGAAAGAGGAAAAAAATAGCCTAAGGAGACCACTTGGGCGGAACTTGTTCGGAGGGACCTGCCGCGTCGGTGGGATATCTTCCTGCTCGGAAGACGGAGTAGCGAACCCCGTCTAGGCGTTCGTCTCCTGTGCGGCGAAGACACTCTCCAACGGCTGCGTCGAAGGCTTCTTGGGCATATTTGTCCATCGCCAGTCGTCGTCCGCGCTCCTCCCCGGTAGCCAGTCTGACCTTGTAGCAGAGTGCGCCATACTGCTCCAGGTCCTCCTTGAAATCCGGCCCAGCTTTATACTTGGTGACTCCCTTCTTCTCGGCTTCTGTTAAGACCTTCGCAAGCACCTCCTTTTCGGCTCGGACCATGGTCAGATCCAATTTGGAAGCTCGGAGTGCCACTTCAAGCCCTTCAATCTTCCTCACCAACTCGGCCTCACAAGCCTTGTGCTGCGCCTGAAGGTCTTCGCAAAAGGCGGACTCCGCCTCCCACATTTGTTGGTGGCCTTGCGACCTCAGAGCGAGGTCCTTGAGCACTGCCAACGAACGAGTGACGTCGTCCACCAACGTCTCCACGTCTATCGAGGAATCGTCCGCGTCGATCTCCCTTTGACAAACCTCCTCGGAGCGTCGGGGAGTCACCTCCGGACTCAGCTCTTGGCACTTTGCCACCCTTTCCAGATAAGACGCGGAAGGGCAGGAGGGGAGGTTCTTGAGGGAGCCCCCTTCGAGGCGTCCCAATGCTGCTTTCAAGGCTGCTTCCGACGGCCTTGCATCTCGTCCCATCGACATCACTCCCAATTGGAGAGCTCGGTCCCCTTCATCCTTGGTGGCGGCGCCACTTTGGGGCACGATAATGGCCCCTGTGATGTCAGCGGCATCGTCACCTGTCACATTTGCTGCCGCTTCTCGGTTTGCTGTCATGATGGGGGATATTAGAGGCCTTTCCTTCGTCTCCTCCGCCTGCTCGGTTCCTTCCTTATCTGGAACGGCCTGCGTGCGATGCTCTGCCGTCCCGGAAGAAGTGACAGCAACCAGGATCTCATCTCCTGCTGCACTTGCTTTGCTGACTGTAGCGGCCGGGGCTTCAGCGATGACCTCCTCCTCCCTTCGGTCCACCGTAGGGCCTAGGGATGTAGCGGTCTCCACCTGCTCAGTTTCTTCTTCAGAATGGTCGCTCACGACCACCAAACCCAGCTCCGCGTTCATCCGCTCGGCCATTTGAGGACTTACAGCGGCGCTGCTTGGCCTCACCACTTCGGCCGCCTTCACCAATTTCCTTTTCTTCTGTTGTGGCAGGAGCGCGGTCTCTTCCTCAGCTTCCGGAGCCGCCCTCTTCTGGGATGTAGACTCCTTCCGCAAGCTTATTTTTAAGAGCTTCCCCTCAGAAGCCCGGGCGCCCCTCTGGCAACCTGTCTCCCCCGCAGGCTCTGGACGTTCAGCAACCACCACCGCCGCCGCAGGATGGCCCGCAACCTCTACAGGCACCGGAACTGCTGACAAGATTGTATCAGTGCCTAAGCAAGTTAGGTAGGACGTGATCTGAATCTGCTCGACGTGGTCTGCCATGGCCTCCTTATCACGTCCAACGGCCAATTCCTCAGCAGTTGCACGGAAGAAGAGTCAGAACAAGCCTTAACCAAATCAAGGAAAAAGCCGAGAGCAATACTTACTCCATGGGCGGCTCAAACCATCCTTGACGAGGCGGAACTCTGTCAAGTAGTATTCAGCGTTCCGCACGGAGGCCATGTTCAAACTGTAAGAGGCTAGCGCCTCGTCTTGAATCAGCATGGGGTAGCGCTCCTTCCGCAGCGTCCGAACATGAGTGGGGAACCCCCACTCTAGAGCATCTGCCCGGAGACCAACGAAGAACACCCGATGCGTCCATCCTTTGTTGTTGGAGTATTTTCCCCCGAAGTTGATCTGCATCTTGTTCGGGCAATGCTTGGTGTAGTAGATGTCGTGCCCCGATTGCGGTGATGACGTGAGGTTGAACTGTGCTCAGAAGACGTCTGCCGAGCCTCGTACGCCGCGCTCCTTGCAGACGATGCAAAAAACACATATCGTCTGCCAAGAGTTAGGCGTTAGCTGAATGGGAGTAATTCCCCAGATATTCAGCAGCGCCTTCGCCACTTCCGGTAGAGGTAGCCAGAATCTCGCTTCCAGAAGGTCGAGGGAAAGGGCGATGCAGCCTTGTTTGTTCACCAGGTACGATTCCTCCTCTTTGGCGAAGATAATCCCGTACTCGTCTCCAATGCGGAAGCGTTCACGGAGCCCCCTGAAGAAGCGATATTTGGGCCCCCGCGGCACGGCTGGCACTGTCGCGCTTGCTGAAGCCACAGTGACTTCCTTCTCCTTCTGAGACATGGTTACCGGAAGAGGGAACGGAAGAAGAAACGACAGTAACAAGAAGACTAGACGAGAAATAGCAAGTTCGCGAGGAAGGTGAAGTGCAGTAGGGTTTTGCGAAACTGTAAAACCCTACTTTCACCTCTCCTCCTCCTTATAAGGAAAGAAGAGCGCGAAAACCAAAAACGTGGAAAGGCGGTTTGATTCAAACACGCCGTTGTGTGACCACCAAGCTACGTCACCTCCGCAATGATGGTCTCCTCCGTTCTCGAGGTAGAACACCAAACGGCGTCGCCAGATGACCGTTCATGGCGCCGAGGTCAATATCGCATTTAATGCGAAAGACGGCCAGGCAGACCTCCTCTCTCAAGATGCTCAGGAGCCCGAGCACACTCGAGAGAGTGGGGGGCAAGTGTGGTGGCCATTTCTAGCCACCCAGGCCCGTAGGGCCCATCATAACCCAGTACAACCCTATACGGCACTCCTCGCACGCGACGTCCTCGCCAGGCGCCACGCGTCCTCGAACGCAGTCTGCGGACCCCGAGCAGGAGCCCCGCGTAGGACATCTTCAGGCCCCAAGGGTATTCTCTGGACACCCTATAATCCGTTTGGCCTAGGCACATCCTGCCGAACAGCATTGGCTCGAAGCATGCCTTAGCTTCATCAACTCTATACCACCCAGCACTGAGCAGACGGTCCAGCTACCGAATAGCCCCGCTTGCTCGGTACCTCCCGGACAAGAGGAGCAGCAAAGTCCGTCGCCAATTAGCGACGGTTACACCCACGACGGGGTGCACGCCCCACGATCAAGTGGTGCGTTACCCGCCGGATCCCTCAACGGACGCCTCAATGCGTAACTCCTGCCAGGAGCACCAACCGACGCGCCCTTTTCGGTAACCGTTGGGGGATGTACCGCTTCACCTCTTCGATGCCTTCACCTATAAAAGGTCCAGGTGATCTCCATGCAAAGGTACGCAGTTTTTCCTAGGCAGATTCGTTTTGGCATGTCTCACACTGAACCTTCCTCTTCCAAGCCTTTTGAGTCCAACTCTAACTTAGGCATCGGAGGGTTCTTCCCGGTTCTTCAACCGGGCTCCCCTGATCCCGTTCTGGTTTTGCAGGCATTCGTCCGTCACCGATGATCATCTTCCCTGTCTCTAAGTGTAGACCCGTTTGGTCCCAGCCCAAACAGGGAAATACCTCCACACTTCCGATTAGTGATATAATCACATCAATTATTGAACAAAGGTTCAGAAATCATTCGATTGATGTATAATCATATCGATTGCTAAATAAAAGTTCAGAATTCTTTCGATTGGTGATATAATCACATCGATTGCTGAATAAAAGTTTAATAATCATCGATTGGAGTTAAAATCGAATCGATTATTGAGCAAAGTTCAGTAACTATCCGATTGGTGTTACAATCACACAGATTACTAAATAAGAGTTTAGTAATCATCCGATTGGAGTTATACACGTACCAATTGTTGAACAAAGATTCAGTAATCATCCGATTGGAGTTAAAATCAAATCGGTTATGAACAAAAATTCAGTAACTATTGATTGTTATTATAATCACGCCAATTACTAGACAAGGGTTCAATAATCTTCTAGTGGGTGTTATAACCAAATTTTTAATTATTTATTTCTCACGAATTATTCACCTACGTTAACGGACTCTCTTATTTATCGAATTCTTTTAAAAACTTGGGTTACTACAATGCCATTCAAATGGAGGCAAACAAATGACATATTAATAGGGAAAATTAATTGGGGGTCCCTGTCAGAGCCTTCTACTTTTTTCCTGGTCCCTGTCAGAATACCGATAGACGTAAAGTCCCTCCTTTTCTCAAGGTTTAATTTCCAGTCCCTGCTTTTCGCACGTCACCATTTACGACCCTCCACGCACGGTTTCCGTCTCTTTTTCCCATTTCCGTCTTACCCTTCCCTCCTTTTTTCCATCGCATGTTCCCCAAACGACGCTGACGCTTCGATCCTTTCCAAGGCCCGTGAGCTGTAATCGATGGGAAGTTACTCTTACATAACGTGCCAAGAACTGATACAACAACCATTGACATCACTTACACAGCTCCTTTCGAAGGCCCGTGAACCGTTCTTCACAACTATAAAAGGAACACAGAGCCCCATACTTATCCTTCACAAGCTTCTAACGCTCTTCTTCTTCCTATCTTTCTTGCTCGTCTTCTTCATCTTTATTTGCAGATGTCTTCATCTAACCGTGCTCCCCAGAGGGATGGCAAGGCACCTGCCTCACCGGTGCCACCGTCGCCCCCGCTCCCCCGTTGCGACAGTCCACCTTCAGCCCGACTACTGGGACGGTTTTTACATGGGCTGGAAGATGGCTTTACAGAAAGCCTCCCGGCATTACGGCGACAAGGGCCTCAATAACATCCTCCCAGACATCGGCCCTAGGGTAGAACACATCCCTTCCTCCCCTTCCTCCCCTGACCGTTCCGGCACCTCCCCTTCCTCCCATCCCTCCCCTGACCGTTCCGCCTCCTCCCCTCCGTGCTCTACCGAGTGGTCGGTAGAGTAGAGGTAGAGAGTTATTGTAACATGGCTTGTTTATGATAAGCATTTTCGTTTGATGCAGTCTTCTGTGTGCTTATGTATGCTCTGTATCATGCAAACTCAACATGTTACCAATAACACACTGTAACATCCCCTCATATATACTATAATCAACATGACCAACGACTAAAGAGAAGATAACATATATGTAAAACTGTATGTTAGACTGTAGTGCTTGAACTGTAAGAGTGTAGTGCTCAAACTGTAACAGGGCTGTTCTTTAGGTGTAACACTGTAGTGCTCGAACTGTAACAGTCTAGTACTTAAACTGTAACATTTTATTACGTATAATATAACAGAATACGTAAGTGCTGGAACTGTAAGAGTGTAGTGCGCGAACTGTAAGAGTGTAGTGCTGAAAATGTAAGAGTCTAGTGCTTAAACTGCAACATCTTATTACATATACTGTAACAGAAATCGTGAGGAGACAGTGCTCTTCTTCCTCCTATCTTTCTTGCTCGTCTTCTTCCTCTTTATTCGCAGATGTCTTCATCTAACATACGGTACACAGGTCAAACTGTAAGAGTATTAGAGTTAAACTGTAACACTTCATTACGTACACTGTACAACAAAACGTAATTGTAAGTGCGCGAACTGTGCAAGTGTATTACTGAACTGTAATAGCGTAGTAGTGGAATTGTAACAGCGTAGTGCGTAGACTGTAATAATGTATTACATACACTGTAATATTGGAATATCAGGACGACGTTCTGTTGTAACTAATATACAACATTTAAAATCCGTCAGGATTGTGGGGTGGGTTGCTACAAGTTCTTCGGTTGTGACCTGTTTGTTTGCACCTTGAACAAATATATGCATGATCTACTTCTCCTCTTGAATGTATTCTCCTCTTTCTCGGTCTTCCTGGCAACCTTTTTGTTGTCGGTGGCTTGATTAGAACTTCTGATGGTTGAGGCGGATCCGGCATGTCAAATGTTGGGATAGGTTGAATGTTTCTTTCATATGCAGCCCTATACACTTCTGTGCTGTAAAATGCCGAAACATATTAACGGCCTCCTTGTTACTGCCAATTGCTGCGCATGCATGCTTGCAAGGAATCTTGACAAGTTGCCAGTGTCCACAGGAGCATGTTTGTAGATGGAGGTCTACAGCGTACGTCTTCATACTTTCAACAACCTCAAATTTGATTCCATCTGAATGACGGATTGCTAAGCTTCTCCTTTCTTGAAGGTTTTTTTCGATGATTTTTTGTACTTTAGGACAGTATGGTGTATCCCACAAGGCAGCATCAATTTTCCTCTTTGCAGCCATTTCCATCATTTGCACTCTAATTTTGTCAACCATCTGTAGTATTGGTAGACTTCGCGCGTCATGTATCCAATTGTTGAATGACTCTGCCAAATTAGAGTATAACTCCCCAAACCTGTATGGCAATGTGAAGGAAATTAGGTTAACAAAAATCTGTAACAACTGTCCGCTACATACTGTAACCTTATTTAACACGTTCTGTAATAGATTATCCCTATAACTGTAAGCCCATAAATGGCAGAATGTAATAGAACATATCGCTTGTGTATTTAAAGAGCCGAACCTTTGTCCCGGGAAACGAGCATGGGACCAGTGTTCGACATCATTTCGGAGCACCCATTCTTTGGCATCAGCAGAATTAAGCTCCATTGCCATCATTGCGTCTTCGTACTCTTGTTCAGTAACAGCATAGGCAATGCGCTGGAGAATTTTTCTAAGTAATTTTTTGAAAGGGGCGGCATATTTCCCCGCACATTGGTCGTTGAAGTTCTGCATGATGTGCTGGAAACAGTAGCCGTGATGATCATTCGGAAATATGTCAGGAATCGCTTCCTTCAGACCTCTCCCTCTGTCTGATAGGAACGCGATCCTTCTATCTGATAGCAATGCCTTTTTCAAATTTTGTAGAAACCAGACCCAGTTGTCATATGTTTCCGAATCTGCGATGGAGTATGCTACAGTGAATAGCTCATTGTTACCGTTTAAGGCACTTGCAGCAAGTATAACCCCTTGCACTCTATGCTGTTTGATATGAGTTCCGTCCAAAAAGAGCATAGGTCGACAACCAACTTCGAACCCATATGCAGACGCCTCGAAGCATATGAAAAAGCGTTTGAAACGTTGAGTCTCCGGGTCCACTTCTAGAGAAAATCGATCCCGGGTTTGACTGTAATGCACGTTCGCTGTACCAGTTCAACATATGATAGCTTGTTCTGAAATCACCGTATAGTGAACTGACAGCAACCTCTTTGCCCCACCATGCCTATTCAAATGATTATACATGTTATGTAAGATGGTTACAGTACTTGTCCTTATACCTTACAGTAGCCATGTTAAGTTGTTACAGTATACGCTCAAATGATTACAGTTGTTACAATACAGACCCTTACAGTATTGATACAGTTGTTACAATACAGACCCTTACAGTATATGATTACAGTGGTTACAGTGGCCTGCCGGTATTGTTACAGTATACGTCGAAATGATTACAGTTATTAATTCTTACATATCCTTACAGTATATGATTACAGTTGTTACATGTGGCCAGGAGGTATTGTTACAGTATACGTGGAAATGATTACAGTTATTACAATGATAGTCTTACTATATGAGGACAGTTGTTACAATGCATACCTGATGATAAGGGATGCAGATACCGTATTCCCGACGGATGTCACTCATCATTTCACTTGCTCTGTAGGTGGGTTTATCAACTAGTTTCCCCTTCACAGCATTTGCTACCCACTTCTTAGATGTCCGTGGATGTCCGTCGCTCATAATGTCACATCCACAGGTGTGTATGTTGTTGAGACTTTTGATTGCAAATTGTGGACCTCCACGAACGACGGACGCATGCAGGCGCCATGGGCAAACAGAGACATTGCAACGTACAGTTAATCGTACAGAGTCGTTCTTCAAATATTTCCAATTAAATCCTCGTGCGATCGCGTAATTTGTCAGTTCCATCTGCAATAGCTCTTTGCTTATGAAGACTTGTCCTACTGAGTGTATTCTACCTACGGAATATTGCGTCAACACTGGTACTACACCTTCCGCTCCTTGTCCTCGGTCGTACAACTCCAAACTGCTTCCTGGTAATTGAAGGGGTTCGGTGGTTTCCAAAGAACCGCCATGCGTGTTTGAAGTACTTCTGCAAGTTATGTACATACATACGTACAAGATGCATGGGATAAGACGAAGGCTTTTTAAGAATGCATGGGATAACATGAAGGCTGGTGAAGAATGCATGGAGTACGTACCTATCAAGTGGTTGCCGATCACCTGACTGACGACTAGCATGCGTACTAAGGCAACGAGTTTCCACCGCATGAATTTGTAGATTTATGAATGATGTTCCTTGACACTTGTGAAGATCAAACATAGCTTGGACATCCCCATCGTCAAGCAACACCTGTTCAACGTCGGTATCCATGGGAAGACGATACTTCAGTATGTTCTCCTGCATGTTTACACCCAACCTTTGGGAAACCCTGCTATGAATGGACGCCAAATCCGTGTCCCTCCCTATGAAAAGAACGAAACTTTGATCTCCAAATGAACATCTTCCAGGGAGCTGCTCCATTGGGTCGTAGAGGAAGACGAACGTTTCGTGGACGACGAACGAAATAGGGTGCGTAAATAGCATGTATGAGTGGTTTGGACTGGGGGTCAAATTGGCGGGAGTGCGTATAAGGCTAGCATAAATGGCGGGAAAGCTCTATACGAACGGCTGTGATATCCTTCACGTCCCATCGTCCGTCGTACCGACTATTTTCAGCCGCCCGATGTTCATCATTCCATGGCACCGCCATCCCGTTGGGTCCACCGTCGGGTCCCGAATCCATCCCTTCATATATCATGACTTTTCCCCTTCCCTTACTCCCTTACTCCTACACCGCCATTCCTGCACCAGACGTCTTCTCTCTTACAGTTTCCCATTCTTCAGTTACATCTCCAGACGAAGCAATCCCTCTCTCCCCTCTAAGATGGCACCACGTCGATCTCCTACGAGCGCTGACATTGAGAGCATCGCGGCG
The DNA here is from genome assembly GCA_014218235.1 of Colocasia esculenta. NCBI lineage: Eukaryota > Viridiplantae > Streptophyta > Magnoliopsida > Alismatales > Araceae > Colocasia > Colocasia esculenta. The sequence continues at coordinate 110,956,809 of CM024762.1, forward strand.
GATGCGGTGCAACAAGCGCTGATGTCCGTGGAAGTTGAGGAAACCAGACTCCAAGTCGTCCGAAATAGTAATTTCTTCTTACCCTAAGACGGATCTTTGTCGAATGCATGTTTTGTTTTTTTTTAATCCGATCTTCTCTTTGCAGAAAAGAATGAATTTAATACGCGATGCTCGCTTTCGTGGTACTGCTCCGTTATGCAAGATTTGCAATTTAGGAGCGCGCATCTGAAGTTGATGAGAAATTCACCATTTCACGCGTATGTGAAATGCGAAATGGTCACCTACCCGATTTCACTCCTTGTCGATCTTATGACACGTTTCGATGGAGAGCGTTTTAAGATTGGCCCATGCAGCCTGCCTTTTCCCTTTGGACATAGCAACAGTTATGGGTATACCAAATGTTGGTTCACCTATCGACCTGAAGACGGATGGGACAAAAGCTAGTTTGCGCCGCATCCTTGGATCCAAACAAACGATGGACAGGCACAATATCCATCTGAAACTTAGGGAGTACGTTCCACAGGAGGGTGCGCTAGCTGTTGAAATTTCGGTAAAGCTTTGGGTTGCGCTCCTATGTTCCTGTTTCTTCTTCCCCACAAGTGGGAGGTCGGGGTTGCTGTCCATTCTGCCATACCTGGACGACCTCCATGAGATGAAGAACGCCAACTGGGCTGCTGCCATCCACGAGTACCTGATATCGGGGGTGAAGGCATTCAGAACAGCAGCTGGTTCCAGCAAAACCATCTTCCTAACCGGCTGCGTTCCCGCTCTCGGTGTGAGTATGCTTTTACATACCTCATAAGTACTGTTACAGTACCTTACACAACTGTCTTTACAAAGAAAACATAACCTCTTATTACAGTACGCGTAGACTCCTTTTACAGAGGACATATGTATCTGTTACATACGTTTACAGATGTCCTCTGTTACAGTACCTGACGGTGTCTATTACAGAAGACATAAGAACCTATTACAGTACGCGTAAATCCTTTTACAGAAGACATATGTATCTGTTCCATACGTTTACGATACACTTCTCATACGCATTATCTATTTCTTAATGATGTAGGCATGGTTTTTGATGCACCAATTAAAATGGAAACCAGATCATCCCCAAAGAGATCCCCCATTTTTCCGTTGGGATTGCCGGGGTAAGGGACCGGAGTTATCCGCCCTACTACGGGGGTTGCGACGCTCTGATGTAAGTGTCACTTACCCAGGAACTGTGTTATCTTCGTATATCACTTATACCTGTACCTGCGTTAATTCAGGTCTATTTGGAGGTTAATGTGAGGGATGAGCAACCTACAGCTTCGCGACGATTGACGGCATCCACGTCAACCACTTCCCGAGCCCCTCCATCAGATAACTCTATACATGGCATTCTTATCCAGTTACAGCGGCAGAATGACCAGTTACTGCGGCAGAATGACCAGTTAAAGCGGCAGAATGACCAGTTACACCGGCAGAACAATATCCTCCAGTCAATGGACCGAAGGCTACATAGACTGGAGGAACAATTTGAGCGGCAGCCTCAGTGGCAACATCCCCCCCCCCCAGAGACAGAATCTGCAATGTTAGCCCTACCGCCACCGGAGCTCCCAACAGCTTCTGTACGATCACATGCCGTGGCAGAGAAGAGTTCCCAACGTCAAGGTAAACGTTTTGTGTACTTACAGTGTTTCATTTTCTTAGTTACAGAAAATGCTTTCTACGTTTACAGTTCGATTCCTTCTCTCTTACAGTCATTCGTATACCTAGTAATACTCATGTAGTCTACGTTTACAGTTGGATTCCTAATTTGTTACAGTCTTTCATATACGAAGTTACAGAAATTATTTTCTACGTTTACAGCTGTCTTTCATAGACGTTTACAGACTTTCGTGTTCTCAGTTACAGGAAGGAGAACCGTCCAAACAAGGTCGCGGCGGAAATTTTCGGACTTTCACATCCGGAGTTGAAGGAGGGGAAAAAGAGGGGGCGAAAGGAGGGGGAGGCGGCGGAGAGGAAGGAGGAGGCGAAGAAGAGGAAGGTGGATGAAGAGCAGAGAAAGAGGAAGGAGGAGGCAAAAAGGAAGAGGGAGGAGAAGGAGGAGGAGGAAAAGGAGGAGGAAGCGAAGAGGAGAAGGAGGCGGACGAGGAAGCGAAGAGGAAGGAGGAGGAGGAGGCGACAGGAAGAAGGAGGAGGCGCAGAGGAAGAAGAGGCGGAGAAGAAGAAGGAGGAGGAGGAGGCGGAGAGGAAGAGGGAGGAGGAACGAAGGAGGAGGAGGAGGAGGCGGAGAGGAAGAGGGAGGCAGAGAAGAAGGAGGAGAGGAGGCGAAGAGAGGAAGAGGGAGGAGGAGAGACCAAGGAAGAGGAGGGGAAGGAGGAGGAGGCGAGAGAAGAAGGGGGAGGAGGGGAAGGAGGAGGGAGGAGCGGAGAAGAAGAAGAGGCGGAGAAGAAGAAGAGGAGAGAGGCGCAGAGGAAGAAAAGCGGAGGAGGAGGCGGAGAGGAAGAGGGAGGAGGAGGAGGACGAGCACAGGAAGAAGATGGAGGAGGAAGAAGAAGAAAAGAAGAGGAAGCGGCGTCAGATATCCCCATCATCATTGTCCCGACGTGTTTCAGCTGGGACGAGGATAAGACGACAACCAGAGTGCTATACGGTATGGTTTCCCCTTACAGAATATACATAAGCTGAGCATTCGGTTACAGAACCCTTCATGAGACATAACAGTATTATTCAGAGTCCGTTACAATTACATTATAATCATTTTACAGAACATTCTTTTTTACTTACTCTATCGCAGCCAGACGATTTTCGGCACCACAAAGCCACGAAAGTGAATGTGTCCACTTCCGAACCGATATTTGTTGACTCTCAAGAGAGTACAGGCACACTTCCAAGGGGCAAGAAAGAGGAGAGACGTGATTACGTCGCCCGGAAGCATTAGGAGTGGCCGAAAAGTCATTGATTGAACGATTTCTTAATGAGTGCATCATTAGTGAGTACGTGTTACAGTATATGTCTACCATGTTTACAGTTTCGACGAAAGATGTTTACATATATGTCTACCATGTTTACAGTATATGTCTACCATCTTTACAGTTTCGTCTATTACTGATGACAGTCTTAATTCTTGCCAAACATGTTTTCTTACATGTAGAGAGTTCATGTTCAACGGCTCTGAGGAAGGACACGACAATTCCTCTCGTTTCATGACATCCGGGAGCTATTGTTCGCGAGGGAAAGCGAATCGGTCGTAATTGACTGCTACGTCAACGCTTACTTGTTTCGCCCCCGTGAAGAGAACCCGGACATTTTTTGGAATTTTGGATATTTGGGAGCCGTTTTAAAGGGTTATGTCCAATCTTGCAGAGACGACAAGAGCAAGAAAGAACATTTCGAATACGCTTTCAGGACATTGGACCGCGCCCCAAATGAATTCGACCTCATCTTCTCCCCCATGCACGTTGGAACGAACCATTGGGCTCTTTTGGTAATCCACATCAAGGAAAAAGAGTTCCACGTGTACGACTCATTACGAAGCAAACATCGTGCTGACATTCCACAATATGTAAGTGACGCGTGTTACATACAATGCTTACATTCGTTACAGTGCGAGCGCACTTGTGTTACAGACGTAACAGTAACATTAAATCTACATTAAGTTGCGGGAACTCTTTTGTTCATTCTCTCATGTAGGTGGAGGAACTGAAAAGATACCTGAAGGGCAAGCACATAGATGCAGATAAATGGCCGCTACGCTACCCCGACCCATGCCCACAACAAGGATCGGGAGACGACTGCGGAATTTTTACTTGCAAATACATGGAATGTCTAGCACGTAGGGACATTCAAGATTTGCCCTTCAGTCAGGATGACATGCCTTTAGTGCGAGCAAAAATGGCCCTCCACTTCATCAAAGCGTACTTCAATGGACAAGGGGTTCATAGCGTCTACAACTGAGGGAGAACTGCCGCACGTACTAATTCCTAACCATTGTAATGATACTTGTTGTACAGTCTTTACCTATTGTTGTTACAGTATAAATGATACTATGTTACAGTTGAAGAAGTACAGTCTTACAGCTTGAGCGCCCAGCTACGCGTACCTCATTACAGTGTATGTAGAATCCTGTTACAGTCTTTACCTATACTTTTATAGTATACATGATAGGCGGTTACAGTTCCAGAACACATTATTACAGTATAAGTTGAAATCTGTTACAGTACTTACCTATTGTCATTATAGTATACATGCTATGAGTTACAGTTCGAGCAGTACATCGTTCCTTTAGCTTTGACCGCACACCTACAACTACATTATTACAGTATACGTACAAACCTGTTACAATAGCTGCATATTATCATTACAGTATGCATGATAGGAGGTTACAGTTCGAGCAGTACATCGTTCCTTTAGCTTTGACCGCACACCTACAACTACATTATTACAGTATACGTACAAACCTGTTACAATAGCTGCATATTATCATTACAGTATGCATGATAGGAGGTACAGTTCGAGAACTAAACCTACAACTACATTATTACATTAATAGTTTCCCGTGTTACAGTATGTGCCCTTCTTCATTACAGTGTCCATGCTATGGGGTTACAGTTCCAGCAGTACAGCTTGACCGCTTCGGAGGAACCTGTTAGTATTACAGTACACGCATCATAGAGAGCACATACAAGCCCACAGAAGACTGCATAAAAGGAAAATATGTATATTCCATACACAAGCACTGTTACAATCTAAACTCCGTATCCCGATAGCATGGACACGGAATGAAATGGAGGGGAGGGGACAAATAAGGACAGCAGAGATAGGAGGGGAGGGGAGGAATAAGAAGGACAACAGAGAAGGAGGGGAGGGGAGGAATAAGGAAGCTAGCAGAGAAGGAGGGGAGGGGAGGAGGAGGAACGGGCCGGGATGGGAGGGGAGGGAGGGGAGGAGAAGAAGTGACCGGGATGGGAGGGGGATGGGAGGAGAAGGAAGTGACCGGATGGGAGGGGAGGGGAGGGGAGGAACGGGTCGGGGAGGGAGACATTCTAAACTCCCTAACCCGATTACTCGGTGGACGCGGGAGGGGAGGAATAGGCCGGGGAAGGACGAGAGGAAGGTGAGGAACAGATGTGTTCTGCCCTAGGGCCGATGTCAGGGAGGATGTTGGTGAGGCCCTTGTGGTGGTACAGCCGAGAGGCTTTCTGTAAAGCCATCGTCCACCCAACGTAAAAACCGTTCCAGTAGTCGGGCTGTACGTCTCCGGGAAAGGTAGAGCCGCCGGGGAGCCGGGGGCGACGGTGGCACCGGTGAGGCAGGTGCCTTGCCATATCTCTGGGGAGCACGGTTAGATGAAGACATCTGCGAATAAAGAGGAAGAAGACGAGCAAGAAAGATAGGAAGAACAAGAGCGTTATAAACTTGTGATGAAGGATAGGTATGACCCTGGGTTCCTTTTATAGTGTAAAGAACGGTCCTTCGAACACTGTTTGTAAGTGCTGTTATTGATTGCTGTAACACTTATCCGCACGCTATGTAAGTGTAACTTCCCATCGGTCAGAGTTCGCGGGCCTTCGTGTCAGCGTCGTTTGGGGAAGAGGCGATGAGAAGGACAGAAGGGTAAGACGGGAATGGAAAAAAGAGACGGAAGCGAAGGAGACGGAAACCGTGCGTGGAGGGTCGTAAATGGTGACGTGTGAAAAGCAGAGACTGAAAATTAAATCGGACGAAAAGGAGGGACTTTACGTTAACCAGTATTCTGACAGGGACGAGGAAAAAAGTACCAACCTCTGACAGGGACTCCTAATTAATTTTCCCATATTAATATTAGTGAAATATTTAGTGCTTACAAAAATGCCCCCGAGCACGTGCCACACGAGCAACCAGCGTGTGTGACTGAAGGGCACTAAGCATTTATCTTAATATTACTGTCAACCCTACTCAGTGAGCGCAAGAAAATATTCCTTCCTCCACTTTACTTCTCTTTGAAATTTATGTCATTTTATCTTATGCACTCCATTATAAGAGTTGATGGGCATGAAATGACCCAAAAAGCCTCAATGTTCCGTGCCCATGATGCATGTGAGATTGTAGGTGCTCTTTTATCCAGAAATAAGAAGAGATTGTGGCTGCCACACCATTGTGATACTGATAATATATTTTTACGCTATATCTTTTTGCTAATGCTCTTTCCCTGTGACACTGGCTACAATTAAGGAGGCGGCTAACCTTCCAGTCACATTTAATTAGGAGAGTCACAAAAGCTGACGTTTATGGCCAGTTTTTTTGTTGGGTCCAATCTGTGGCTAATATTCCAAGAGAGGTTGCAAAGGTTATTGAATAAAATTATGGAAAATGATGACACCCTCAAATGTGGACAAGAAGAAAACCCGAACCACACAAGATGCATCCAATGGTTATAAAAGAATGAATTTGGGATGCTAGTAAAAAAAAATGTTAACTCAACTTAATTAGGACAATTAAAATAGATGTCTACAATGATATAATTGACGTACGTCTATATCAATTTCTGAGTATTCCATTCACCTAACAAGCTTGACTATTAAATATTTTGTAAGTATTTTTACTGACTTTTGTTAAAATCATCGATTAACCGACTTCGTGGAAGTTAATGACTGAAATAGTTGTCCATGTCAAGGATATGATCTCTCCACAGCTCATGTAACTTCGAGTGATCGCAATCGGCCATGGGTTGTGCAGGTACAATGCGCCTAGGCCCAGTGGGCCCACGGAGACACAGAAAGGGGCGCAGACGAGTCTGACGTGGCGCGCCCACCTGCGTGTGTGTGCGGAGATCTCACTCACCTCTGCCTTCTCACCTCCTCCCCAAAACACACACACTTCGCTGTGCGGCCACCTCGTCATCTCCATCTCGGTTCCTTTAAATAAAGAAGGTGCGGGGAGGAAGGGACGATGGCAAGATAGAAGCGTAGGGGAAGAGAATTGGAGGATAACGTCGACACCCGAACCAGGTGGAGGAGAAGAGGAGGAAGAGGAGAAGAAGCCAGAAGGGAAAAAGGAGGAGAAAGGGAGAGGAAGCTCACAGTTTGGAGAAAAGTTTTAAGAAAAGAGAAGAAGGGGAGCAGAAGTGAAGCAACCGAAGAAACGTTGCCGAAATAGATCGGAACGTCCGCTGGGTTGATTGGGTTGGAGGATCGGTTCTTGGGTAGGATTCGGAAAGACGCCCCTGGGGGAATCCGCGCTGCTGCTGCCGCCGCCTTTTCTACTGCGATGTGTATTTCCCAGAGGATAAAATCCTCTTCTTTTTTGACCTGCTTCTCTGTCTGAGGGATTCGTGGGTACCCGTGTGGGGATCTCCTGCAGCGAATTGTGTCCCTGCCGGGGCTCAAAATTGTCAACTGTCCGTCTGGGTCTGGATTTCTTCAGAAATTTGTTGTCCAAGTTCTGTTTTTTCTTTTGTTTCCTTCTTTTAATCCGTCGGAGTTCTTCCAGAATCCGATCATCTTCTCGTTGTTCCCAGTTGCTTTTTATGGCTAGCTCCACCTTCCTTACATGCTCGACCTTTGTTCGAGTGCAAAAGTCCGATCTTTGCATCTGTATATGCTCTTCCCCCTTCATGTGCTTCTTCTATTGATGGAGCCATAGTGGTGTGTAATCCCAAACCTTCCGTTAATGGAGATCGAACGTTTGCGTCTTCGACTTGTTCCGCAAGATTACCTACTGTTTTCACCTTCAGTTTCTGCTTCTGCGGATGAAGGCTTTGATTCACTGGGTTTTTCTTTTTGGTTGCTTCATCTTTTAATTTGCTAAACTCTTGCAATGCTTTCACTTCAATCGTGAATGGCTTGCCGGCAGGCGGCAGTAAGAAAAATATACGTTTATGAATGGAATCCCTGTCCTTTCCGGGGCTTCATTAAAGAAGCAAACATTCCTTTTTTGCACCAAATGCTGCAGAGTAAATGTGCATGGATTAGTTAATTGTGTTCCTTTTCCCTCATTCTGATAATTTCCTCTTTCTTCTTTTGTGTGGATTCATCTTCTAATCACCCCCCCCCCCCCCCCCCTTCTCCCTGACCCCCTGATGGTGCTGAGCTGAATCACGGAGGCTCTATGGTTCCATCTAATATCATTTCTCTTTCACGCACAGATTTTGACCATCTTTGGCTCTTATTTTTATTAATTATGTCCCTTTTTCTAATGGGTTAGAAAACATAGGAGAGCTCAATTTTCTCTCAATTGAATATTCCTGTCCCATCCTGTTTATCAATGATGAGGGGTAAATGAAAATGGATCCAAAATTGTTCTTCTGTCTGTAACTTTTATATCTCTTTTGATGGATTGGGTCTCGTGACATGCCTTATTCACATCCTTTACAGGTTGAGCTTGTTTCCACCAATGATTTTCTGTAACGTGGAAACTTGTGCTGTGGACTTCTTGTGAGATATTGTGAGATATTCCTCCATAAAGACCGAGTACTTCCATTGGTCAAAGGTGATCCTATTAAAGGGCCTTCTCATCCACGCTAATGTGCATTTGATCTCTCGAATCTGTGCTCAATCTTGGGGCACTGCAAGTCAGGCAGTGCCCATGGATGCTACTAGTACCAGCGGAGTTGGCCCTTATATACAGTATCACAGCATTGTTGAGCAGCCATTGTCTTTGGTTTCCCAACTTCAGCAAACATATCCACGCCGCCAGCGCCATTGCTTTGGTGATGCTGCACCGGGGGAATTCCCACTGGCGACTAACCCCTCTATTGTTCTCCATATCCTCAGCGGCTCTGATTTGGAACCCCAGGACCTTGCCAAACTGGAGGCAAGTACCCATTGTTTTTTGTCCTGGATAAATGTTGAAATTGATAATGCCAATAATGTGTCATTATGGTTGTTGTAGGCAACTTGTTCATTCTTCAGGAAGCCAGCAAATTTCGCCCCTGATCATGAACTGTCCATATCTGAGCTTGCAGCATTGGATATGTGCCGAAAAAGAGCCATTTTTAGGCCTATGACAGCAGAAGAAGCAAAGGCCCTTAAACTAAGATGTGGGGGTTCATGGAAGCTAGTTCTGAGGTTTCTGGTAGCTGGTGAAGCATGTTGCAGAAGGGAAAAGTCTCAGGCAATTGCTGGCCCTGGTCATAGTATTGCTGTAACATCAAGTGGACAAGTTTACTCCTTTGGGTCTAACAATTCAGGTCAGCTTGGTCATGGCACCTTAGAAGAGGAATGGAGGCCACGTCTGATCAGGTTCTTTCATTAATTTGATTTCATCTTTATTCCAATTCACACACCAAATGGAAAAAGGAATAAAAGATGAAGAATGTTGGTACTGTGCAGATCTCTTCAGGGTATTCGGATCATACAAGCAGCAGCTGGAGCCGGACGAACAATGCTGATCAGTGACGCAGGTCGTGTTTATGCCTTTGGGAAGGATTCTTTTGGGGAGGCAGAATATGGAGTTCAGGGTGCTAAGGTTGTGACAACTCCTAAAGCAGTGGAATCTCTTAAACACATATTCGTCGTCCAAGCCGCCATTGGCAACTTCTTCACAGCAGTCCTCTCTAGGGAGGGGAGAGTTTATACCTTCTCTTGGGGAAATGATGCTAAACTTTGTCACCAAACTGAGCCAAATGATCTGGAGCCCCATCCTTTGCTGGGTCCTCTGGAGAACATTCCAGTTGTGCAGATTGCTGCTGGATATTGCTACCTTCTGGCATTGGGATGTGAACCTAGTGGCATGTAAGCTTCCGTCCAGAACTTCTTTTTTCTCTCCTGAGCAATTCCAGTTATAACATGTTCAAAGAAGAGCTAAGGCTGAGGCAAATTTAATATTGGAGAATTTGGTTCCTTAAACTTGCTTGTCAACTTCACATCGTTTTATTCCAAATGTGTTTTAGACGTCTGGTGATTTTGTCTTCATGAGTCAACAAAGGTTGGAGAAAACAACTATGATCTTAGATTATTGTGTTCCCCATGATAAAAGCCCAATGATGTTTTTTTTTTTCCCAGCAAGCAAAGCTCTCGAAGAAGGTGACCTGTTGAGGATAATTTCTCTTTTGGGTAAAATTATTAGTTGAGTGTTAGGACTGCTAAACACTTCAGCTCAAGTGTTACATGTATACCTCCATATGAATGTTCCTTAAGTGGCCAAATCAAGTTGTTGAATCTGTTCCAAGGCAATGAATGCCTGTATATTTCTCTTATGGCTTACAGACTGTTTGTTCTTGCCTTCCTCAATGCAGGTCCGTGTACTCTGTGGGCTGCGGATTGGGGGGGAAGCTTGGACATGGGTCCAGAACGGATGAGAGGTATCCACGGTTGATTGAGCGTTTTCGGACACTCAACCTTCAGCCTATGGTAGTTGCAGCAGGTGCCTGGCATGCTGCTGTTGTGGGACAGGATGGGCGGGTTTGCAGCTGGGGTTGGGGTCGCTATGGCTGTTTGGGACATGGAAATGAGGAGTGTGAATCTGTCCCAAAGGTAGTTGAAGCCTTGGGTAAGGTTAAGGCTGTCCATGTTGCAACTGGCGATTACACTACTTTTGTGGTGTCCGAGGGTGGTGATGTCTTCTCATTTGGGTGTGGAGAATCCTCCAGTCTGGGACATGCTGTGGGGAAGATGGACAGGTTAGTGGTGTTTTTCACTTTTTTTGTTCCTTTCCATACACCAAGAGAAAAAGCAGTAGCTACTAGCTACACAGATAACATGTCATGCATCAATTATCATCTCAAGTGCAGTGCATCCATCCTACTCTTTCCTGGACACGATAGTATACTTTTTCTGGAGTTGGACAGTATATATATTACACTCCTTTTTGGCATTACTTTATGCACAATCGTGTCAGTTCTCTATGCTTAATTGTTGGAGTAGTTCCAATAAAGGTAACAGATGCAACATTAAACACCGGGATTTCTCACATATACTTGCAAGTCACTGGACCTTATCTTTGATTTGTCATGTTGATGGTAAAATATCTTGAATCCAGGTGAACAGGTACCAAAACGTGCTTAGTCCAGGGCTGGTAACCTCACTAAAGCAGGTTAATGAACGAGTTGTGCAGGTGAGCCTCACCAATTCTATCTACTGGAATGCGCACACATTTGCACTTACAGACACGGGCAAGTTGTACGCATTTGGTGCTGGTGACAAGGGACAGCTTGGCGTCGAACTTGCTGGTAACCAAACTGAGAGAGCCCGACCTGAAAGAGTTGATATTGACCTCAGTTAGTTCCCCCTGCAGGGCTTCCTTCTTCTGTTCATTCTTTCGCTTCCTGCACTAGGATCTGTTCATAGGACTATGTGCCTCTCTGCGAATTCCTCTGTCAAGTATGTAAATATGAAAAAAGGGTAAACAAGAATTTCCTTGTGCAGTACTATATTTATGTTGGCTTCTCCAGGGCTTGGTAGAAGCCTCTGTTCGTGGCTTCAGTAGAACTTCTGTTCTTTTGAACATCCAAAGTCCTAACTCTGCAAATTCCAATGAGAAATATTTATTACAAGATTCTATCAATCTTGTAACAATAATGACGTTGATTATAAGAAAATTATTTTATTAGTCACCCTACCCTACGGGGATTTGCATTCCTAAATTTGCCCTGGAATGTAAAAATCATGGTAAATTTTCCGGGAGAACAAAAAATCATGAGAAATATTTTCTCGAGAAATTTTTCACGTGGGAGGTTTTTAAAATATTTCTCCGGGGAATATCTCTCGGAGGTCAGGAAGTAAAATTTAGAAAAACAAGGAATATTTTCAGAATATGAGGAAATAAAATTTCAACTAATATTTTTCAATGTTTATAAATTATTGTCAAATTTTATGTGATCTTTTTTTTGTCTTTTTAAAAAATGTGAAAATTAGTCGGGGATGCGTAGAAGAATTTTAGCTTACTTTTGTGGCTCCGTTGCAGTAACTTTAAAGATGATGGCATTGAGGCAATGAACGATAAGAATAATGCTTAGGTATTAAGACACGTGTGCCACATGGGAGATAGTTTTTGACTTTTTTCAAATGCTGCAAACAACTACTACCCTCTTTCGATCAAACAAATAACAGCTTCAGTGCCCCAAAATAAATTATAGAGAGAGCTCACGGGCAGGGGGGAGCCGGCGCTAAAGAGGGAGATTCCCGCTTAGACACCTGTCTCTGTGAGATATTTTGTGGATATCCAGTTGTATCTTTATATGTATCAACGTTGTTCATGAATTATTCTTGATACCTAAAATGCCCCCAAGAAGATGCGACCTCATATAAAATATTGAGTTCTTATGGGTTAGATTAACAAATAAATATGATTTGATTTTAACAAATTAAGACTGTTGTGCCGCTGTGTATCGCAGTGATAGATCATACTATATTGTGTCAGGAGTTTTACGAGTCTTGACACGGACGGGTCAACCCCTCTTGATTTTTTCCGATCGATCGACTGATATCTTCAGATCGGTTGATCGATTTCTTTAGTTCGGTTGATCGATTTTTTTTATCAGACGATCGATTCTGAAGGTCTACTTGGTCTTCAAAGAGAGACGAAAAATAGTCGACCGATTTTAGAATTTCGATCAACTGATCGATACAATATGTACCAGATCGTACCGTTCCACCGAAAATTCAGCACAGCTTATCCGTACGGCACAACCAACCATAGATTTTAATAAATCATTTGGTTATTGTTTTAAGAATCACACATTGATTTAGATGAGAATCAACTCCAAATCATAGTCCCCTCTTATTGAAGGTACACTTAATGCCATTATTTAAAATGAGGGTTGTGGTGGTGTGTTGCTGTTTGGGACGGAGCCAAACGAGTCTTCACTGAGAAGAGGGAAATTGATCGCCGGTGCAGACGGAAGCCTGCAAGAACTAGAATAGGATCGGGGGGGGGGGTCGGTTGAAGAACCGGGGAGAACCCTCTGATGCCTAAGTCAGTAGACTGTAGAGGCTTGAAGGAAAGAAGTTCTCTGGCGAGTGTGAGTCGCGCGAGGGCGAGTGTGAGTGCTCAAGGTTGCATACCTTTGCATGGAAGTTACCTGGTCCTTTTATAGGCGGAGGTGCCGAAGGAATGGGACGGGTCATCCCTTAACGTCGCCAGAAAGGACACGCCAATTGGCGCCCTTGGAGGGGAGTTATGCGTTGAGGTGCCCGTTGAGGGGCTCTGTAGTTAACGCACCACTTGATCGTGGGGCGCGTGCTACGCAGCCGTTGCAACTGTCGCTAAGAAGCGAAGAGGCTGTCCGGACCCTTCTGGTCGGAAGGTATCGAGCAGGCTCGGTAGCTGAACTTGTCGTTCGGTGTTCGGTGGCCGGGAGCGTAGCTCGCGCCAATGGAGCAGCAGCGTGCTTCGAACAGGGCTTGTCCGGTAGACAATGTCTGGGCCGTACAGGCTGTGTTGTGTCCAAAGACTACCCCTGGGCCTGGAGGTGTCTTGGTGTAGTGACCGTGCTCGGAAGCTTTTGGGCCACACCCAAGGACACGCGGCGGTCTACAAGAAGGCCACGTCAGGCTGTTGTGCCATGATGGGCCGTGCAAGGCCATGATGGGCTCCGTGGGCCTAGGGGGCTAGAAATAGCCTCCACACTTGCCCCCCATGCCCTCGAGTTGGCACGGGAACCATGGCGCTTGAGGGTGGAGGCCTGTTCGAATGTCTCCCTCACATTAAATGTGATGCCGACCTCGGAGGTGTGAACGGCACCAAAGCGACGCCGTTTGGAATTTCTCCTCGGGGACGGAAAAACCCTCATGATGATAGAGGTGACGTGTCGAGTGGCGAACCCTACATGGCCCGTACGAACGAAGCTTCGAAACGGGAGAAAGTTCGCCCTCATTTTTTGAATCTTGCACCCCTCTTTCCTTATAAGGAAGAGGTGGAGAGAAGGTGGGGCTTACGCCTTCGAGACTTGAAAGCTCTCTTGCCCCCCAAGCTTCTCCCTTGCTCGTCTTCTTCCTTGCGATCTCCGGTCATTTTCTGGTCTCGCTATTCCCTGCTACTTCCGGCAATGTCGTCGAAGGGGAAAACCGTTGCGGCTGCCGAAATAAGCAAAGTAGTTCCAACCGCACCTCCGGTGACAAGGTAGCAGTGCTTCGTGGGTCTCCGCGAGCGGTTCTGTATCGGAGTTGAGAACGATATCATCCTTGCTGTGGAGGAGGATTCGTATTTGCTGCAAAAGCCCGACCGCATTACCATGTCCCTGGACCTGATGGAGGCAGGGTTCCGGCTACCGATTCCAGCGGTCGTGCGAGACATTTGAACGCGTGGGGGGTTGCCCCTATTCAATTTTCGCCAAATTCATGGCGCATGATCTGCATCTTCTGCATCTCCTACAAGGTGCGGAAGATCGAGCCGACGGTGGACCTCTTTAGGGCACACTTCAGCCTAGCAGCATCCCCTATGACCGGCCTCGGCGTCTTCTACATCAAACACCGAGCAAACTGGATGTGTATCGACTTCTCCCCTAGGTATTCCAACAACAAGGGATGGACACGTAGGGTGTTCTTCGTTGGTCGGAACCCAGGAGCTCCAGAGTGGGGAATACCCACTCGGGTTAGCGACCCTCGCAACAAGGATATGATCCCGTTCCTGATAAGGGATGTAGCGAAGATCTCCGAGCGCCTCAGCAATATCTACGTGCCGAAGGCTGAGGAGTACTTGACTGAAGCCCAACTCGTGAAGCATGGGCTCAGTCGAGCGTGGAGTAAGTAAAATCCTCGTCCTTTAGAGATTCGCTGCTTCATCGAGGAGGCCACCCCCTAACCTTCCCCTTGTGCAGGTGTGGAGGAGCTGGCGGCCGGCCGCGATACGGAGGAGATAGGCCTGTACACCGAGCAGATTTCCGTCACCTCGCACATAGAGGTGGTTGGTGAGGGCCCCCCCAAGACTATTCCCACACCGAGCCACCTTGGAAGTGTGGATACCATTTTTCGTTCCCTTTTTTTAGGGGGTTTACCGAAGAACAAGTGGGCCACAAAGAGGGGGATATGATGATATATGGGGTGGGGTGTGATCGTGATCGCCAGGCACGCGAGGGTGCCGAATAGAGGTGCACGACGTGGGGTGCGGGTGGAAGGAATGATCGCGGAGAATACCTGTTGGAGCGTGGGAGGTTGCGCGGGGGATGTGGGTCCTTTCTTCCTCTACGAGCACAGCCGGCCGTGGTAGAGGGCGTTTTTCTCGTTTGATTACCCTGACAAGAAAGACAAAGAGAAAAGAAAGGGATTAGCCACGTGTGTAGTATACAATCCTAAAAAAAATGAAATAACATGAATAAAGCATAAGAGAAGGACTCACCGCGTGGTGGCTTTTAAACCCCTAAAAATAGGTATGTGTGTGTGTGTATGCATGCATGTGTATGTGTATGAAAAAGGAGTATGGGGGGCCACGTGGGGCCTAGAGGAGGTAAATGAAAAGAGCCACGTGGGGCCCGTAGGAGATGGAATGTAAATTAAAAGGGAGAAAGGGGAGGGGGTACTTCCCCAAACGATGAATGGAGCGACGGCGCTGTCGGTTGGACGGATGGAGGAAGAGGAGGAAGAACGTCGCTCCCGCCTTGCTCCAGTTCACGTGGAAGACGGCGGGGACACCGGCTCCGGACTCCAGAGGATCGAATGGATGGCTTGAAGTAGGAGGTCCCCCTGGGCTGGGGTCGAGACGGGAATCTGGCAGGGCTTCGCCACAGTGAGTGGACCCCCTCTTACAAATGACCCTCGGGGGTCGATTTGTAGGGGTGAAAGCTTTGAATCGCGTTGCGCACAGCCGCAGCGATTATGAGGTTGAATCGCGTCAAGGCGGCATGCTGCGATTTGCAAGCCTTTGATTTGACATAAAGCGCGATGATCGTAGGCCTGCAACCGCCTTCAGAAACGCGTCGGGGATGACTGCCGCGTTCTTGAAATGCGTCGACCAAACCTACCGCGGCTTTAATTCGGGCATGTGGGCCATAAATGCATGCCAAGCCTAGGGCTAATCGCGGCGGCTCAGGCGGACGCGATTCAGGCATTCCTCAGGACTCGAAGGTACGAGCGCTCGAGTGCGACGACTTTGGGTGCCTAGGGCCTAATTGCGGTGGCTCAGGCCGACGCGTCTTTGATTTGAAACGCGGCGGGACGGCATGACGCGATAAGGTATTAATTTTATTTATAAAAAACTTGCCCAAAACCGACATTGGAGTCGCGATGCCTATAGTGGACGCATTTATGGTATTGGGCATTTTCCATAAATAAAATAGGTAAATTCCTTTGTCGCGTCGTGGAAGGCCGCCACGATAAGGTCCATTTGGCCTTGTGGCATCCCACATGCCCGGCGCGACTATGGAATCACGTCGCATATGCCGGACGCCTTTCTAATGCGACCACCAAGCCCGTCGCGACAAGAAGTGAAAGCCCACGACCTCCAGCCAGCCTTAGAAATGAAGGGGAAGCACCGGGGAAGGATGGGTGAGATCCAGAAATAATGGGAAAACACTCTTGCAAGGCAAAATGAGGGTCATTTGTGGCATTATGGCGCAATATGAAATTTGCCCGCGGTGGAGTCGAATTCGCGTGTCTACAGCAAGTGGGTAACCTGCGGAGAAGAAGCCCATGAAGATCAGCCTTCGAGAGGAACTTAGTCCCAGGGCAGCGAAGAAGGCGAAAAAGGCTGCAAAGCAGGCGGCCGAGCAGACGGCCAGAGAGGAAACAGAGGTGCTAGCCCCCCAACCTCAGATGTAGAAGAAGAAGAGGAAGATGGTGAAGGCGGCGTCGAAGGCCGTGCAGCAGGCGACCGAGGAGGAAGAGGCCGAAGAAGAAGAGGCCCCCCAGCTCGAAGCGCGGAAGAAGCGCAAGGCTGCAAAAGCGGTCGAGCAAAGGGGGTCGCAGATTGCGCCCGAAGTACCACCCGTGACCACAGGTGGAGTGGCTACCGAGCTCAGACTCGTCGTGGTGAGCGACGAGTCTGAGGGCTCCTTTGAGGAGCGAGTGGGGACGTCTACGCCCCAAGACCCTTTCGAAGGCCGAACAGAGGAGGTAGCTACGGCTGGAGCCTCAAGCACCGCAGCCGCAGAGCAGATCATGGCTGAAGGCGAAGCTATCGCCACCCAAGGTTCCACCTCCGGAGGGGCCGACGAGGCGGTGGCGCGCATAGCGGAGGTGCATGAAGGGAGCACGATCCACACTCCCCCCACCAAGTAGCGGTCGAAGTCCTAGTGCAGACGACTGCTGCAGGTTCCCACGAGGCCGAAGGGACGGCCGAGACCGAGAAGGAAAGACCTCGGGGGTCTCCGGCTCCGGCGGGGGGCGCAGAGGCAACAGCCGGTGCGGGCGCCGTCGAGGCTGTCAAGGAGAGGAACCTTCTACCGGGCATACTAACGCTACCGAGGAGGATCACGCCTGCTCCGAAGAAGTTCGCCTTCCCCTGACGCAGTCGCTGAAGGCGAAGGCCCTGTTGGCGCCATCGGTGTCAACTCTGGAGGCAGCCCTGGAGCGCTTCCAGGGAAGCACGCCTAGGGACCTCCCCCCATATCCCACCGCGTCACAGTTAGAAGTGATGGCGTGGTGTCAGAGGTTGAGCCCGGAGGATACTCCCGAGCACTCGGGGGAGGTCTACCGAGCGAGGTGCCGCACCGAGGAGGATGATGAGGAGGACATCGACTTGGAGGCTCTGACAAATAGCGTCTCGAAGTTGCTGGAGGTGCTGAAGCGGCTTGCTAGGCGTGCGCGGAACCACAAGCACATGTGGGAGGCTGAATTTGCCTTCTGCAAAGAGCTCGAGGCGCAGCACAAGGCTCGAGAAGCCGAGCTGAAGGTGGAGGTGAAGAACCTCCAAGAGGCGCTGTCACGTTCTAGCAAAATTACATTTATTGAATATGACAGATAATAATTACAAGAACTAACATAAACGTTTATACATAAGCAACTAGTTTAGCGGAAGCTTATTACATGACATCCCTTATTGAAGTCTAAATGAGGAATAGGCAAAAATAAACTATAGCCTTATTACATTTCCACTTATCTACAAAGAAAATAAAAGATGACAACAATGCTTGTCATGGAGTGGTCCATCAGCACACAAAATCCCTTAAGCTTCATCTCCATTCTGTTCACTTGAAAATGGTAAATTGAATGAGCTAACTAGCCCAATAGAACTCAATTCCTTTAAATGGAAAGGATTCAACCTATAATCTCAAGATATGATCATGTGTATAGCTAGCACTGAGTGTTCAAGGCGATGAATAGTGAGTCAATTCGATAACACGTATTGAACAAGAGTAATTTAGAAGCAAGATTTAATAACTCAGGATGATACATGAATTTTGAATCAAACACATTTTCACACACACAAGCATGATGTGATGACTAATCAAACACAAATTGATGTATGCCAACATCCACAAATTCTCATCACCCCCGCGCGGCCACTGATGAATTCGGGCGCTCCCCCCAGGACTGAACCAACCCTTTATTTGCCAGGCATATTTCTCAAACGAGTCCAAAGACTCACAACTTGTCATCATAACACATACATCCTTGCAATAGATCAAGGATACACAAGATTTCACTCATAGATTACACACAAGAACTTTGGGAACTTTGTCCCTTCATTGATTTCAGAAATTGATGATCTCACGAGGTCAATTATGTTTGAAACTTTGAAGTGATAACTCATGGTAAAAAGAAAGGAAGCATGACTGGTTTAGTAGGTGTTTAAGTGATAAAAACATCTAAGAGTGAATAAGCATTTTGTTAGAACAATTGATTGTAGTTCCGATCAAGAAATAAATCAAGGTAGGTGCAAAAATTTCTGGACTGACTGTGCCTGTCGACAACCAGAATGTTGCTGTCGACAGGTAAGGCATTCCCAGAAGCTGAGTTCTCAGCCTGTTAGTGGTTGTCAATAGGTAAGGAGCATCTGTCGACAGCTGCTAGCAGGTTTTCATTTTCTGGGTTCAGGTAAGAGGGCCCTATCAACAGCTATAAGTAGGGTTGTTGACAGGTGCTAGGTAGACTTTCAAAAATTGATTAAATCCAACTAGAAATTGTGCTACCAAGTTTTTCTATCATTCATAACATGATTAGGACTTTATCCAAGTATGATCTTAGCCTCAAACATGAAGCTAACATGACAAGAAAGTGAAAGAAAAGACACGGGATATAGTTCACATAAATGGTCAACATGGTTTCGGAGTTACACAAATTATGATGGAAGAAAGAATTGTATTGTCTCCCATGGCCAAACACTAAATCATAAATGATGAAAAGCTTAATTCTTACCATGGGACTAATTTCCAAAACTGGAAATCAACAAATTCTTGGTAAAGGATCCCTTCATACTACTTGAACTACGTTGAAATGTAGGAAGAAGAGAACAAGAGTAGAAAGAAAATCCTACAACCACACAACTAAAACAAGACTATAAGGGATGGGTTCATGGTTTTCAAAAGAGAATTCACACGTCTATAGCAAGTAAGCAGGTGATCATGACCTCTTTAACAAAGGTGGGGGTCAAGGATTTAGAAAAGAGAAGAGATAGGAAGAGAATCCTACAACTACACGACTAAAACAAGACTATAAGGGATGGGTTCATGGTTTTCAAAAGAGAATTCACATGTCTATAGCAAGTAAGCAGGTGATCATGACCTCTTTAACAAAGGTGGGGGTCAAGGATTTAGAAAAGAGAAGAGATAGGAAGAGAATCCTACCTTACTAAGCAGGTGAGCTTTCACGTGATCCTGACGAAAGAATTTATCCCAGCAAAAGAAGATCTTCCTCCCAAGTGGATGACTCGTTAGCCACGACAGTGCTTCAACAACAATTTGACAGGTAGAAGCAGCTACTGTAGCATCAAGAGCTCACGTAGTTACAATAGTTGTGAAGCTCAAGCAAATCTAACAACTCCTCTAGTAGCAGTCTAGCAGCAAGGAGTAGTGAAGGATAGAAACAAGAGCAAATGTTGTATAAAGGTTCGTAAGAGGGAAGGGGAAGTGGTTTTTATAGACCTCACAACCCTCCCATGCAACCGGCACGTCGGTCATGAGGTGTCATGGTAAAAATCCTTTGATTTTTACCTCAACACGTCGCCCATGCAAACTCCCTCTTGGTTACACGTTGGTAACTAACGTGTTACCCTCCCCTATAGGTGTACTAACTTAACCCCCAAGTATAGTGGCCTCCCCAAAGCCTTACACGTAAGCTTCACGTAAAACCCATAAAAATGGCCACCGTAAATAGTCCTAAATTCAGCTGGATTGATAAACACCATGTAAACATGTCCAAACGGTATCCATTTGTCTTAAAACTTTAACCATAGTCTAATATGATGGTTTTTAAAATTATGGTGATTTTTATTTAATTTTTAGATTTTATTTTACACTAGGTGAAAAATCACCCGAAAAATGGTCGCATCGACTTAATCTCAAAATCTATAAGTCGAAAAATTTGGATATTTATATTTCTGAGATCTCCACATTTTTCTTGAAATTATGGTGTTCTCAGATTTTTATTTCGTTACAGTTTTTGGTGTCGCCCTGTGGGAGCACGCACCTCAGTGTACGACACTAGGGTAATATATGTTACCACTAATTAAACTCAAATTCTAATTATTTCAATTTAATGATAATACTAATATATAATAACCACATTATTCATATTTTCCTAACACTTTTAATTTTCGGGGCGTTACAGGCGCTCCGCACTTCCGAGCTTAACCTGGTCGTCGCTCGGGCAGAGAAGGAGGCACTTATCAACGTTCTGTCCGAGGCCAAGGCCCACGGTGTTACCGAATACAAGGCGGGGCCAAGCTTCAAGGAAGACTTGGAGCAATATGGCGTGCTCTGTTATAAGGTGGGGAATGGTGCTGGAGAGGACCGAGGACGACGGCTGTGTAGGATCGAATAGGTGGATGGATCAGATCTAGAAGGGGGGGTTGAATAGATCTGACACCAATTACTGCGGAAGCTTAAGCAATTTAAAATTACTTCGAATCAGAGATCAATTCAGACAAGCAGTTTACTGATTTGAAGTGTGGGTGTGTGTAGATGATGTGTGAAGCAATTAAACACTTAGTGTGAAAGCGAAATCCTATGCAAGCATCTAGCGTAGACAAGCATATCAAATCATTGCACAAAGGATTTTTAGGTGGTTCGAAAATCACACCAGTGATTCCTACATCCAACATTCTCCCCCTTTTTGATGACGACAAAATATATGCACAATCTCTCAATAGCCTGACTCCCTTGACTGCAATAACTCCCCTTGACCATATTCACCCTTTGAACAACTTTCTCCCATAAGAAACTTTCTCCCCTTTAAAGAACTTTCTCCCCCTTTTTGACAGTATCAAAAAGATAGATAAGAGAGAGAAACAAAAAATGGTAGGAGATCAAGAAATGAAATGTAGGAAATGAAGGCTTAGGAATGATCAAAATAAATGAGGCAAAGTGATATTGTCAAATGAGAGAAATTATTGTGTTTTGGTTATTGTGCAACAAAGTTTAATCACAAAGACACACTCAACACAAAGTATAGCAAAATATAATGATTTGAATGTAGTTAAAATAGTGATGCAAATGTGAAGTAAAGTGACCTATATGAGTGAGCAGAAGTATTTAACAAGGATGTTAGGAGCTTTAATTGTAACACAATGTAGAATAATAGGTCTAAACTCAGTAAACATGAACTTTATTAAGGTCTTAAGCTTTTCTATCATGTCTTTTTGATTTTCTTTCAATTTTAGCTGAGAAAGAATACAAGAATAAATTAGTTAAATCTCACTTTTCAGTGCAAGAGATCACATTGATCAGATGCAAGACCTCCTGATTACTCAGTGGTTTAACTTTCATTATCTTATACAGAGTTGAAAATTTTGATTTTCACTTTTTGACGCGAAACAAATCACTTTTTAAGTGAAATGGCCCGGTTACTCAGTGGTTCAAGAATTTGCATTGCTCTGTTTGTATCTTTCCAGATTGTTGATCATTTTCTTTTGATGTTTTGCAGGAATATGTTTGCTTTGACCAGAAAAGTCATGGCTACGAATTTAGAAAAAATATTATTAACATGTGGTAAAAATAAAGCTTAAACATGCACAAGTTAAATAGTAAAGCCACTCATGTGCCTACAAATATTTTGCAAATCATTTTAAAGACATTCAGTAATAAGATTGCTTAACCTTGAAATGATAATGAATCTTTGAAAGTAAACTAAATGCACAATGAGTTTAGTTTTAATGTCTTAATTCTCTCATAAGAAAATAGCACAATGACTCAAAAAATTCTGATGAGTTTGGGGTTCAAGATAGAAAAGTAAGGTCAAGGAATGTGACAATGACTCCCCCTTTCATATATCTCTCCCTCACAAGGTGAACATGAGGATTATTGAAGAAATAGGAATGGAATGAAGTGAAAATAGAATGAACAAGAATATTTTATTGAAAGATAGAGACTCCCCCTCAACAATTGCATACAAGACTCTTGATACTTGGCGGAGACATATACTCACGCATAGTGAAAGTGTCCAGACAAGCCTGACTTGTCTTTCTTCAAATCACAATTTGATATACCAAGAATGTCAATGCAATGTGAGAGTGAGGAATTTATTTGCAAAAACAGGAAGACTTTTATTTGCAAAAAGAGATAGAAGATATCAAGAATGTGGAAATTTGCACAAACCAAGCTCTCTTCTTAAAGATGAGAATTTGTTTTCTGGAAGAGGCTTAGTGAAAATATCTGCAATTTGTTTTTCAGTTTCAATGAAGTGAAGTTCAAAAGATTTCTTAGCGACCTCATCCCTTAGAAAATGGTGCCTTATTTCAATATGCTTTGTTCGTGAATGTTGAATTAGGTTTTTAGACAAATTAATAGCACTAGTGTTATCACACAAAATAGGAATACAACCCATTTTGTGATTATAGTCTAGGAGCTGATGTTTCACCCAAAGAACTTGAGTGCCACAACAACCAGCCGCAACATATTCAGCCTCTGCAGTGGATAGAGCTACTGAATGTTGCTTTTTAGAAGTCCATGAAATTAGCCATCCACCTAGATATAAACACAAGCCACTAGTACTTTTTCTATCAAGTTTACAACCAGCATAATCAGCATCACAGTAAGCAATTAAATCTAACTTGCAACCAGCAGGATACCAAATTCCAAGTTCACATGTTCCAACAAGATATTTCAAAATCCTTTTGACAGCTAACATGTGACTTTCTTTAGGATTGGCTTGAAACCTAGCACACATGCACACACTATACTGAATATCTGGTCTAGAGGTGCTGAGGTAAAGTAGAGAACCAATCATACCTCTATAGGTCTTTGAATCTACTGACTTACCAAATGAATCTTCCTCTACTCTTACATTTATTGCCATTGGTGTGCTTGAATACTTGAGGTGCTGAAAGTCAAACATTTTTAGAAGTTCTTTCACATACTTTGTTTGACTTATAAAAATTCCTTCACTGGTTTGATGTACCTGCAATCCCAAAAAGAATTGTAAGTCTCCCATTAAACTCATTTCAAATTCAATTTTTATGTGTTTAGCAAATTCAGTACACAGT
>CM024762.1:110980389-111166839 GCA_014218235.1 Colocasia esculenta
TGTCAAATTCTGAATTTAAGTATCTTCTTGAATCTTACTTCTAAAGCATTCCTGTTCAATATGTATTATTAATTTGACCTGCTTACTTGTCATCTTAAACACTCCATGTCCTAAATCTAAACTTGTTCTTACCCTGGTCATATACATTTGAACCCTCTTGTTTAAAAGGAGTTGAGTTCTACTGGGCTAGTTAGCTCATTCAATTTAACATTTTCAGGTGAACATGACGGAGATATTGCTTAAGGGGGGGGGGGGGGGGGGATTTATGTGCCGAGCGGACAGCCCGATGCCAAGCAATGTTACCAGTTTTTGTTTCCTTTTTAGATGGAAATAAGAATGTAGTAAAGATACAATCTACTTTTGCTTACTCCTTATTTAGACTAAAATAAGGAGTATTGTGTAATAACTTCCGTCAACCTTGTTGATTATGAGTAAACCTTATGTACTTGTCATGTTTAAAATCTGTTATATTCAGTAACTAGAATTTTACTCGGACGTAACAGAACCCGACATCCTTGAACCCACGCGAGACTTTCCTTGAATATTCTTCCACTTCTCCTTAGTTGCATCGTCAACTAAGGGCAGTCACCCGAGGCGCGTCACCCCTCAACGCACATCCTAGCTTAGTGAGGCCCGTGGCAGCAATGGGAGGTGATCAAGATTCCAAACCAGTGGTTCGAACCGGTCTACGTGTTGTGGCCCGAAAGGGCGAGTACCTCCGTCTCGCGCGTCTTATTTTAGGAAGGGCTAACGTCGGCTTTAGGCATCTTCCAAAACCAAAAAAAAATTAAATAGTCCGAAATTCAAAAAAAATCAAATAGTCCAAAACTCCAAAAAAAATCAAAATATTCCAAAATTCCAAAAAAAATCAATATTCCAAAACTCCAAAAAAAATTCAAATATTCTAAAAAATACCAAAAAATGTTTTCAACCGCTCCACTCACCTGCTCATGCATGTTATTTATTTATGTCTTTTGCCTATTTAATAAGGCTTAGCCCCTTGACCATTTATCAAAGTTGATCAATCGTCGCATTTTTAAGGCAAGGGGCTACGCCTAAGAACAGATCTAACCTGTTTCGTGTTTGTCTAAGTGTGCAAAGCGCAAAAGAAAGCGACACTCGTACCTCACTCATCACCCTCACTCAGTCGCAATTCATAAAATAAAAAGATCCATTCCATTCCACCATATCATACATGGACATCATCATGGCAAAAGAAAAGAAGGGGCAGAAAAGTACAAACCCTCAGCCACTCTCCCTAGTACCCTCAGGCGGGCGGGGAGATGGAGGGGCCATGTCCCTCGGACCAGTCTCACTCCCCTCCGGTGCTCTCTCGCGCCGTCGTGCCTCCTCCTCGTTCCTCCGCCGTCTGGAGGAACCAGTCAAGTAATGCCCGACAAACCCGCTCGGAATGCCGCTCCTGCTAGCCGACGAGCAGCTGCGTCTAACCAAAGCTAGAGCCCTCTCAAGGCCCTTCATCTCGGACCATAGCTGCTCATAGTGGTGCCTCTCCTCTCCCAGCTGGGTGCGAAGGTCGCCCGCCTCGGTGCGCCACCTCGTCGCCTCCTCAGCCTCCTGGCGCCACCTCGACACCTCCGCTGCTTCAGGGCGTAGGCGCAGCTCTGCCATCTCCGCCTCTAGCGTGGTCGTCCGCGTTAGAGAGTCTCTCAGCTCCGCCTCCTGCAACATCAAATATCTTGTCAAAACACCAAAAGAAACAAAGAGTCAAGGGGCATCTAGTTGATAACTTACCCGCTCCTGCACCTGAGCGAGAGCATCCTCTGCTCGGGCCACTGCCGCCGCCAACTGGCCCTCCAACACGGAGCGGCCAGGGTCCTCTCGGGAGGAAGAAGCGCCTCCCACCATCTGCTGAGCCCTATCCAACTCCTCTCGCTGCAAAGGAAAACAAGAAGAGTCAGTCAACCAAAGCTAGAAATAGAAGGGGTAGGGTATGAAGTACTCACCAGCTGGGTCACGATCGCCTGGAGGTCATCCCTCTGCTGAATGGTAGAGTGGAGGATGCCCTGGAGCGAGGCAATCCGCCCCTCAGAATCAAACTGCAAACACAAGTCAAGTCAATCATGCAATCAATTAATTGAGAACTTAAAAGAGACTAAAAGCAGTAAAACTCACCGGTCGTCGAGACCTCTTATAAACCTGGGCCCCGTACCTCCGTGCATAGGCACGGAAGTAATCCTCATTGCTCGTGGCCTCTGAAGCCACCTCTCTCCCCCGCTGCTCCCAGTCCGTGAGCTGCTCGCGGACCCGAACCATCCAGTCAGTCTCCTGCTGGATCCCGCGGAAGCTCCGGCCCGGTCTCTCCCATGGCCTCTGTCGAGTTGAGAACTCCACCACCGCCTGGTGGAGTACCAGTGTGCGCGCAACTAGCCGGTGGTGGAGCGGTACCACGGTGTTAAATGCATGCGGCCAAATGTCCCTACCGAAGTAGGGACGGCCCCGCTCCACCCACGGCTGAGCGGCGTCATCCTCCCTGACATAGGGAGTCCACTCAACCTGCACACCACAAGCAGAAAGATCTGTCAGTCATTTGTCAAATAAGAAAGGAAAAGGTGCTAAGGCTAGAAGTACTTACATGGCCAAAGGGAACCATGTCCAGAGCATCATGAATTAGTGTCACCTGCAGGCGCAGTGACTGCTCGTCTCGGCAGAACCGCCAGCGCTGTAGAAGGGGCACAGCGCTAAGTCACCTCGGTACACCGCGACCCAAGGAGGGGAGGTAGTAGTATGCCCACACCTGCAAAACAACTCAGTCAGTACCACATTTAATCAAAATAAGCATAAGAAAAGCAGTAAAGGGTAAGGGAAAGAAGCGTACCTGAAGAAGTGGGAAGAACCCGGCTACCCCCGTCTCCCTACTGGAGGTGCTCAGACTGTCGAAGAGGTGGGCCAGGAGGGCCGCACCCCATGCGTAGCGGCCTACGCTGGACAAGTCCTCCAGCAGGGGCAGGCATCTACAGCTGATTGGGTCCCCTCTGGTCCCCAGAATCAACTTCCCGATCACAAGGATCAGGAAGCACCTCAGGTCGCGGTCCGATGCCGCTCCCTCCTCCACTACCAACGCCGCTCTGGCATCCTCTGTCAGTCGGGCCATGTACTCTGTCTGGCCCTCTCCAGTCTGGTGGCGCGCGTCAGCCACCCTGAGGCTCGCCTGCAGCCTCGTCCTCGCTACCAGGGAGGATCTCTCCCTCGTCACCTCCAACCCAAGGAGCCTCTCCGCCAACTCCTGGTAACTCGTGTAGGTGACCCCGGTCACCGCCTGGCCGTCCACCCGTAGGCCAGTGATCCGTGCCACGTCCTCTAACGTAGGGATCATATGACCCCACGGAAAGAGGAAAGCATGGCACTCGGGGTCCCACCTCTCCTTTAATGCCTGAATGAGTGCCAAGTCAGGCGTCAACTCATCCAATCGGAGGAAGGGGCCGAACCCCATCTCCTCTAGTCGAGCCCTCTGGAAGTCTGGCAGACCCCGGTAGATCGCCCGGACGACTGCCCATCCCAGCCTGGACCGCAACTCGCTCTGCAAAAAAAACACCAAAAGGCATCAGAAATCAACCAAAATCGCCAAAAAGAGTCCCAGTCCTATCATAGCGACGGGGTCTCTGTCGCCTTCTGAAGGCGACGGGCAGCCCGTCGCATTCAGAATCTGGGTGGCGACAGGTCGACCTGTCGCCTTCTAAAAGGCGACAGGGGGTTTTTCGCCTTCCCACTGGTAATGCGACAGACACCCTGTCGCGTTACCAGGGAGACCGGGAGACGGGAAACACCCGTTTCCTAGCCGTTTCACTTCGGGCAAAAGCCCTACACAAGAGTGCACTGCACTCTCCCCATCCCACACACATGGCTTAAGGCTTAGAAACCTACCTTTTTGGGCCCGATGGGTTCATCCTCGCCCGGCGCCGCCGCCGCGATGTCTTCCTCCATCGGCACGGCGGGGGGGGGGGGGGGGGGGGGTCCTCTTGAGCCGCCACAGGCGGAGCCTCGTCTGCTTGACAACGCTGAATCGTTTTCTGGTACGTCGCCTCCCGCCGCCGCCATCTCCACCTCCTTGTTTACCCTCCATTTCCAAATCACTAGGAAAGGGGGGAAGAAGAGAGAGAAAGGAAAGAAGGGGAGAGGAAGGAGAAGCCGCCGCCGGACAGGGTGCCGCCGGCGATCGCTAGTGGAAGAGGTTGGCCGGAAGGAAGGGGTCGGAGAAGAGGGGGAAAAGGAAGGGGAAATCGCCGGAGAAGGAAGAGTGGAAAGGGCCAAAGGGGCGTTGGGCCCCAAATTCAAACGCTCTCGGCCCTGTCAACGCGACAAGGGCCTGTGCCTTCTTATCAGGTCGCGACACCCTCTGTGTCGCGTTCACTTTAGAGGTCGCGCCGTTGACCTGTCGCGTTCAAGGTAGCGACACCCTATGTCGCCTTCTCAGTCTGTGCACAGAACCCTTAGAAAATTCAATTTCCATCATAAATTTCCAATGCTTACATCAAATAAAGGCCACAAAAAAAAGTCTCTCGCTCCCATCAAATCTCTCAAGATCTCTCAAAAATACAATCAACTCTCTCTCTCAAGCTCACGGTCCCCAAGCGGCCGAAGCTTCTCATGCTCTTGAAGGTACTCCTAGTACGTCTCCCTCTCCTTTTGCAGCGTCGGTGGTAGTACGTGAATCACGCACGCCCGCCATAAGGCCAACGCACTACGTACGGCTTGCTCGTCCTCCGGATCTCCCAAGCGCCGCTTCTTCATCGGAGGCAAGTGAGACGGCGGGAGTACCTTGTTCCTTGGTTTCCCAATCTGAAGTTAGCACCGTTGTGGATTGTAGAGCACTGTCGCCATGTTCCCCACAAGTTGTAGGTCCAATCCACGTCCAAGTGGAAGTCGGACTTTCGCTCCGCGCAGCGCCGCGATGTCCAAAGTGAAGTGCTCCACCGAGAGGGTACTAAAATAGTGCCGCCATGCACTCCTTGTCTTCTTATCTGCTGTCCTGCACATAACTCTATCGGGGAATTTGGCCGCCCCGCCAATGAAGCATAGTGGATGGCACCCGAAGATCCGGCTATCAGTAGTGGGGTTGTCTACAGGCTTAAACTTTATCCTCACTCCCATCCAACACTCCAAAAGGATCATAGAGCCGTAAAGAAAACCCCCTATAGAGGCCGAGGTAAGACCCGCATATAGGTAAGCCAAAACGGCATGGGAGAGGGAAAGACCCCGCCATACCCCGCTTATAGCACTCAAGCTCGCGTAGTCTATGAGGTGATCTCCGGACGGGAAAAGTACCACCCCACACAAGCATATGGCCACGGCCTTCACTATCTCACGGTGGTCTTCGCTCTTGTTCTTGCATTGGGATATGACCCACTTAGATAGCGGCACGAAATGGATGGATTGTGGGCTAATCATGGTGTGCACATCACCGGGATCCGACATGAACTCGCCTAGGATAAGTTTCGGGTTGATGGGCTCGACGGTATAGCTTATGTTTTGCTCATCCCCCAGCTTGGTCTTTGGGAGAGCTAAGAAAGCCTCGACCTCCTCAAGAAGGATGGTCGCCTCAAATTTGGGGGAAATAAAGGTATGGGTTTGCGGGTGCCAAAGCTCAACTAAGGCCGTGATGCTATGCCAATCAAAGGAGATTTTGTGGTAGTTATGGGCTGCTATCAAAACACCCCCCAACCCCCACTCTCTTAAGAATCGGATTACGAACATGGGTACGGCCTTAATCATGGGGGTGATCCACGTGAGTTTGGAATAACGGAGGGAGCCGGGGAAGAGCTAGAGAAGAAGAAAAAAGGAAAAAGAGAGGAGAAGAAGAAGAACAAAGAATTAATGAAGAAATTCGGAGTGAAAATTCATGAAAAATTCAAAAAAACAATCTACTTACCTCTCTCACATCCTTGTTCTTGCTCAGGTGGTTGGGGACGTCCGTCAACCTCATAAGAGCGCCATAGATCATCCGAGCGCGCTTCGGACCTTCATAAGCCACCTCCTCCCCCATGAGAGCACTTGGAGCTCTCTTCATGGCCATGAAAGCTTCAAAACTTGAAGAGAAGAAGAGAGAGAGAGTAAGCTACAAATTTGGAGCCTCTCATCCTCTATTTATAGAGTCATAGGACTCCTATTCATGGTTGGAAAGGGTAGAGAAGAACTAATAGGAGTGGGACATTGATTAGAAGGCACTAAGAGTCCAAGTGGGAGTCAAAAAGGTCAATTTCGGATTGCTGTTTGAGCTCTGGCCGCAAATCCTGTGGTCGCGACACATCGACATGCCGCCTTCAGGGTGGCGACACAGGAAGCATCGCCTTCTGGTCAAAAGGGTAGCGACCTACCTTCTGTCGCGTTCTGACCAGTATGCATTCTCCCACCCATTTCTTTCAAATCATTGTTGATTGCTTCTCTGTTGCACTTATGCTTTAATGCTTTTCACTTGGTGCATTTCAATTTGTATCATGCTTTGAAAATCCATAAAAGTACAAAAAATCATAAAATCAAAAGAGACGGCTCGCCAGGTAAGTACAGGTAAGTATTTCTAACCCTGATCCCTCTGCATTACTATATGATATCTACGCTATTATATCACCTCAAGGACCGACTAGTTCCTAGTGTGTTCTGGGATCTGAGTTCCCCTTCACCAAAAACAAGGATGATCTAGGTGCACACTGCTAATCGCTGGATAGGTCGTTGGGTGGTATCACGGGGACGATGGATTCTATCGCACGCCGGGGTTACGAAGTGTCTTGACCCTTGCTTGTATTGTCTAGCAATATTATCCTTGAGTATTGTTATTTCTCCTTTTTTTCACATTCATTTTACAATTTCTTTTCTTTTAGCCCAGCATGCATCATGTAGGACTTTGAGCTTTTGCTTCATGATTTGTCAAAGATAGCTTCCCAATGATGTTTTAACTCAGATCCTCATTCCCCAAGACAAGAATTTCATTCCATTCCAAATTTGAAAGTTTTCCTCGAGCTAGTTGCTCGATCCAATTGCGAGTATGGTTCCTATTAGGATTCCTCTCATCCCCATTCGTTATAACAGTCATCCCTTTACCCCCCGATCCGTTCATTAGTCATGAATCGCTCGAAGGCCAGAGTCGAATCAACCCGCCGGGCAGCCCCACTCCCCTAATGATCAAAACTTGCACGGTAAAGATAGCCAGGGTACCTCTTGAATCAAGAGGTTGATCATTTCTTTTTTTTTTTTGACCTTTATTCGTCCCAAATTGGAACCATCCTCGCGTTCTGTCCCTAGCCGTGTTCGAAGTTAGCTGGAGAGTTCTCGCTGCTTATTCGTTCAAAATGGGTGTCTCTTTACCTTGATGCCCACTTTTCAGCTCATTTCGCTTCATTCCACTACATCGTCATCGCTCCACTATCGCTCCACTCCCTTGCAAAGCAAGCATCAAGGAGGGGCAATCTGTAGACACCCATTTCTGACCCATAAGTCGAGCAAATTCCTTGTCATATCATCAATGCCCCACGTTGGCTCATCATCGTCAAGCTGGCTTTCTCCGATCATGACATCCTTTTCATCAGTTCATCACCCTGGTGGGGTCTTCCTGGTCAAAGTCAATCCTCTTCATCATCATCTTGTAGCTCTCTGAGTCAAGAGTCCGGAGTTTTGAACCGTATGTCATTCCGATGGCCGTGCCTGGAGATCGGACACATTGCATGGCCGCATACTGAAAAGGCCCTGAAGGCGACAGCCCCCCTGTCGCGTTCAAGAAGACGACACCTCGATATGTCGCGTTCATAAATAGGCATTTTAATTCCCTGAAAAATCGCCAGAAATGACTTAAAGTCACCTTCCATGTAAGGAAGGCGACGTATCGAGGCGTCGCCACCTGGATAGCGACTAGATGGCCATCGCGTTCTGGATCCTATATAGGGAATCCTTTTCGAGCATGACTTGGACACATGCCACACATGGATATTCCCTCTTTTGGTCGACCAAATCGCATCCAAATCCTACCAAAACTCGTGGAGACCTTCCTTAAAGCCTCCTTTCCGAGTTCCAATCGCCCATGCACGGCCATACATACCCAAACCCGGACTCTTGCCCATTATTCCTCTCACAGCCCTTCCAGGAATAATCACCTATAACTATCTCAATACTCCATCTTTTGAGGCAAGGCCGGCGTCTGCTTCTTCCCCTGCAAGAGAGCTCGAACTCCGAAGAAGAGAGCTCCCTCTCCAGACAACCAAGAATTGCCCCCCAGGGCGTTTTCCCACCGGCTACACTTTCTCTCTCCCTTTCTCTTCATTATTTCTCTTCATTCATGCATGCATATGTCCTTTCTTTTCGTAGATTTGCATTAGAACACACACCACCCATCTTCTTTAATCACCCAAAGGGGTAAAAACCCCACCCACGTGAGTTCTTTTCATGATAGTGCATGTTTACTTATTTTTCTTTTGAATAGATAACATGCACGAATTTCTAATGGCTTTTCTCTGTTTGCATGATCTTGGCAGATACTGAAGACAAGGAAAGTGTGAGGCTCTTGCCCCTCGGCCAGCTGAGGAGCAGGAAGATCAGAACCTCAATCTCCATCCACTGAAGAAGAAAGCGACCACAATGCTGTCGCGACTAGGAAGGCGTTGTTCATCCAGTCGCATTCAGGTACAAGCATAGCGACAATCTGTTGGCCCTTTTGGTACGGCAGCAAGCTAACCTAGAGGGGGGGTGAATAGGTTTTTCTGAAATCTGAAATAGAAACTTAAACACAGAAATCAACACTTGAATGTTTGGTTAGTTTGGTGTGATAAAGAGTAGTAGTGCGGAAGCAAATGAACAATCACACAAAGGACACAAGGAATTTATCCTGGTTCGGCCCTTCCCACATGGAAGTCCTACGTCCAGTCCCCAAGAAACCTCTTGGGATTTCACTAACCAATGGTACAGTCCCCTTAGGACACTACAACACCCAGCACCCCAGTGGTCTTCTTCTCTTTCCCGGGCAAGAAGGCAGCCCACTTCTCTTACAGGTAAAGAAGCCAACCTCCTGGTACAAACCCCAGTGCGGTTCTGCTAGACACAAACCTCTAGCTAGGTTCTACACTGTATACAGTCCTACAGCTGGACAGAAGTCTTTCTTAGAAAAGAAAGAACAAAGCTAAGAGTTGGAACAAATGAAAACCAACTAAAGAACTCTCAGCAAAAAGACTCTCTCCCCAGATTACAAAGATGCACACAGAGAGAGTGAAGAGAGGAGAAGGAGCTTGAAGCTTGAGGGCTTCAGATGCTTGAACACTTCTTCTTGGACTTAGGCTCTTTCTCTCTTTTCCTTTGAGTGTATGTGGAGTTGAGGTTCTTCCGGATGTACACTCTTGAAAAATCTTTAGAAAAGCTCTTTTTTTTTCAGCCTTGCTTCATCTTTTATATGAGCAATTTGAATAAATCCGTTGGAGTTCTAGCCGTTGCTCATCTTCTCTTTTTCTGATAATTTGTGGTCTACGAGGTCTGCAAGCATAGAAAAAAGTGTTTAGATAAAAGAGTGTTTCTGTCAAAAAGGCTCATACATCTATGTTTCCTGTTGCCACCCAGAAGTAGTAAGTAATCTCTCTTTTGTTGGCAGGAGAGAAGAGATCTAGAAAGATAAGCAAAAAGATCTCCTGTCAGAAAGATAAAGGATTACGCAAATCAAGAATATTGACTTTTTCACTAGATGCCAAAAACATTTTAAAATATAAGAAAAATCTATGTTTTTACAAACGAATTCACGTGAGAGCAAATCCTTATGAGAGTTACAAAGGAATCCTTATGAGAGTTCCATGTGAGAGTACAAAGGAATCCTTATGAGAGTTACAAAGGAATCCATGTGAGAGTTACAAAGGAATCCTTATGAGAGTTACAAAGGAATCCTTATGAGTTACAAAGGAGTATGTGTGAGTACAAAGGAATCCTTATGAGTTACAAAGGAGTCTATGTGAGTTACAAAGGAATCCTTATGAGTTACAAAGGAGTCTATGTGAGTTACAAAGATCCTTATGAGTTACAAAGGAGTCTGTGTGAGTTACAAAGGAATCCTTATGAGAGTCACTTATCAAATCGTTATGAGACCAAATCGATGTAGCACTTTGAACTGAAATCCATATTATATTGAATGGAATTCATTTATCTGTTTAGTGCAAATCATTATAGAATAATGTCATAAAATTATATTTATTAGAAAATCATGATATTTAATTTATTATTAGAAAATCATGCTAATAAATACATTTAATATTCAATTAATCATGTAAATTATATTTATTAAGAAAAACATAATATTAAACATTTTTAATAATAATTAATTAAACATAAATTTTATTATCACCAAAATAAAAGGGTAAAATATAGAAGTGGTTCAACAATCTCCCCCTTTTGGTGATGACAAAATTTATGAGAATTTTCTGACGAAAATACGGAAAGCATAGAAAATACAGAAAATTCAGATAATGCATATCATGCATACTCTCCCCCTTTGTCACAAACCAATAAGGAAGGTTCTTACCTTGCATTCTCTCCCCTTTGTGAAAGAAATTCTTACCATTGAGGGGTTCAACAATGATTGACATAAATGAAAACTCCCCCTTAGTCTGTGCTCCCCCTGAATGAGAGACTCCACCTGAATGAAACTTGAAAAAATTATTAGTAATGAAGACTAATTCAATTTTGTGACTACTCTTTCTTCAGATATGATTTGAATGAAGAGTCTGCAGTCACTCCTGCCTTGAGCATCCTTGGTTTTTGATGCTCCAAGGCTAACCTGCAAATACATTACTCAGAGGTAGGTACCCAAATCTTTTTGGGTCCTTGATGGTTAGATACATGAAAATAACCTTTAGGAATCCAAACTAAGTGCCTTGTTGTGCAGGGTTTACTGTGTGTCCTAATTTATTACAATGAGAACAACAATGAATATAATCTATTTTGCAGTTCTTATTGTTTTTATGATGTCTGTTTAGGACATAATTTTTTAGAACATTTTCTTTTACAGGGGCCATTTTCTGAGGCAACTTGGTTTCTTTTACAATTTTGGTAATGGATATTTCCTGGAATTATTGCTTGTTTTCCTTTTTCCAGAGGTATGTATCCAAGCCCTGTTTATTATTTCCAGATTTTGATCCTTTTAAACATAGGGCTAAAGATGTTTTCCCTTAGTTAATTTTCTAACTGATTCTTTTAAATAAGGTTTTCTTCAGTTAGAGTTTTAAATTTTTCTTCTAACTCTAATTTTTCATTGTCCTTATTTTTTAAATCTTCATTCAAAAGATAAATATTATCTTTATTGTCCTTAATTGTTTTTCTAGTTGCTCCAGTTCGGATTTAAGATCAGAATTGGTGTTTTCTAAGCAAATAGTGTTGTTTTTCAGACTCTTTAATTCGTTTACAACATTTTTATGTTTTTCATATAGTTCATTAATACTTCTTCTAAGTCTTCAGATTCTAATCCTGAATCTGTGCAAGAATCAAAAGATGAGTTAGGATGTACCTCATCTAGTCCTACCATGAGGGCTAGACTTACCTGCTCTTTCTCCGATTCTGAGCTTGTGGCCTCTTCATTTCCCAAGCAGCCGCCATGGCTTTTCTTTTGAATTTCTTCTGCTTCTTTTTGGACTTTTTGGTTGACCAATCTTCTTTAGTTTAGGACAATCTGGTCTTAGATGTCCAGGTTTTCTGCATTCATAGCAGACTGGTCCTTTTTCTTTTCTCTCTTTCTTTTGAATCCTTCTTGATCCATTTTTCTTCTTCTTGAAAATTTTCTGAAGCTTGGACAGAACTTCATCTACGTCACTATCTTCAGAATCTGCATGTTTGGAGCTAGAAGAAGAAGTGGAAGGAGCAGCTACAACCTTAAGAGCATTAGTACATTTCTTCTTAGATGAGCTTTCAGACAATCGCTCCATATTTATTTCATGTGCCATGAGAGAACCTATTAAATTATCAATTGACAATTTGGTTAAATCATGGGCCTCTTCAATAGCAGTTACTTTAGGTGTCCATGAAATAGTTAAGGACCTAAGTATTTTTCTAACAGTTTCCTCATCAGAAAGATTTTACCAAGAGAGCTTAGACAACTACTATACTTGAAAATCTATTATACATTTGAGTGATATTTTCATTTGGAAACATTTTAAATTGCTCATATTGTGAGACAAGAATATCTATTCTAGTTTGTTTTACTTTATCTGTTCCTTCATAAGTTATCTGCAGTTTATCCCATATTCTTTAGCTGATTACATGCAGATACTCTACTAAATTCTCTTTTGGATAAAGCACAACATAAGTAGTTCTTAGCTTTAAAGTTTAAAGATAATTACTTTTAACTGCTGCTGTAATGGCAGTAGTGCCTGGAATAGGAACAATAACATAATCACCTACCTCGATTACCTGCCATGATCAAAGTATGTGCCTCGAATGAAGCATTCCATTTCATCTTCCAATATTGGTAGTCCTCTCCATCAAAGAATGGAGGTCTGGTGACTGATTGACCTTCAACATATCCTTGAGCTGCCATGGATCTTCTCTAAGATCGTTAGATCTTCTTGAATGATCAGAGACCCGCTCTGATACCACTTGTTGGCCCTTTTGGTACGGCAGAAAGCTAACCTAGAGGGGGGGTGAATAGGTTTTTCTGAAATCTGAAATAGAAACTTAAACACAGAAATCAACACTTGAATGTTTGGTTAGTTTGGTGTGATAAAGAGTAGTAGTGCGGAAGCAAATGAACAATCACACAAAGGACACAAGGAATTTATCATGGTTCGGCCCTTCCCACATGGAAGTCCTACGTCCAGTCCCCAAGCAACCTATTGGGATTTCACTAACCAATGGTACAGTCCCCCTTAAGGACACTACAACACCCAGCACCCCAGCTGGTCTTCTTCTCTTTCCCGGGCAAGAAGGCAGCCCACTTCTCTTACAGGTAAAGAAGCCAACCTCCTGGTACAAACCCCAGTGCGGTTCTGCTAGACACAAACCTCTAGCTAGGTTCTACACTGTATACAGTCCTACAGCTGGACAGAAGTCTTTCTTAGAAAAGAAAGAACAAAGCTAAGAGTTGGAACAAATGAAAACCAACTAAAAGAACTCTCAGCAAAAAGACTCTCTCCCCAGATTACAAAGATGCACACAGAGAGAGTGAAGAGAGGAGAAGGAGCTTGAAGCTTGAGGGCTTCAGATGCTTGAACACTTCTTCTTGGACTCAGGCTCTTTCTCTCTTTTCCTTTGAGTGTATGTGGAGTTGAGGTTCTCCCGGATGTACACTCTTGAAAAATCTTCAGAAAAGCTCTTTTTTTTTTCAGCCTTGCTTCATCTTTTATATGAGCAATTTGAATAAATCCGTGGAGTTCTAGCCGTCGCTCATCTTCTCTTTCTTCTGATAATTTGTGGTCTACGAGGTCTGCAAGCATAGAAAAAAGTGTTTAGATAAAAGAGTGTTTCTGTCAGAAAGGCTCATACATCTATGTTTCCTGTTGCCACCCAGAAGTAGTAAGTAATCTCTCTTTTGTTGGCAGGAGAGAAGAGATCTAGAAAGATAAGCAAAAAGATCTCCTGTCAGAAAGATAAAGGATTACGCAAATCAAGAATATTGACTTTTTCACTAGATGTCAAAAACATTTTAAAATACAAAGAAAATCTATGTTTTTACAAACGAATTCACGTGAGAGCAAATCCTTATGAGAGTTACAAAGGAATCCTTATGAGAGTTCCATGTGAGAGTTACAAAGGAATCCTTATGAGAGTTACAAAGGAATCCATGTGAGAGTTACAAAGGAATCCTTATGAGAGTTCCATGTGAGAGTTACAAAGGAATCCTTATGAGAGTTACAAAGGAATCCTTATGAGTTACAAAGGAGTCTGTGTGAGTACAAAGGAATCCTTATGAGTTACAAAGGAGTCTATGTGAGTTACAAAGGAATCCTTATGAGTTACAAAGGAGTCTATGTGAGTTACAAAGGAATCCTTATGAGTTACAAAGGAGTCTGTGTGAGTTACAAAGGAATCCTTATGAGAGTCACTTATCAAATCGTTATGAGACCAAATCGATGTAGCACTTTGAACTGAAATCCATATATATATTGAATGGAATCCATTTATCTGTTTAGTGCAAATCATTATAGAATAATGTCATAAAATTATATTTATTAGAAAATCATGATATTTAATTATTATTAGAAAATCATGCTAATAAATACATTAATATTCAATTAATCATGTAAATTTATATTTATTAAGAAAAAAATAATATTAAATATTTTAATAATAATTAATTAAACATAAATTTTATTATCACCAAAATAAAAGGATAAAATATAGGAGTGGTTCAACACAATCATCTTGTCGCGTTAGCAGGTACGCTTTCTCTCTTCCCTTTCCTTACCAACGTAGTTAGCCGTCCTTCATACGCACCCATCCTTGGCGACTACTTGGTGGCGATCACGGTCCGTATACTTTTCCTTTCCACATTCTTTTCTAAAGGGGAGCACAATCTCGTGATTACAATGACCAGGGGTTGTACTATTCGCCCGACTTCTTTAACTAGCGTTGTCCTTTTCCCCCCTCTTTTCTAGTTGTGTTCTGTCCGAATCGGAATTCGTCGGTGTCTAGAGGCTCGTGGGTTCCGCGTAGGTCGAGCTGAAGAGCTCGTCAAACCGGGGTTGAACCGAACACCTCTGTCATAGGACGGGTACCGCGCTGGTATTTTGAGCTGAAGAGCTCGTGACCAGGGGTTGTACCGTTCGCCCTTTACATAAACCGATAGAACAGCGAAGAGAGAAGTAGGACGCTAAGCAGAGATGCTTTTGTAAATAATAAGCCTTTTACATGTCAGGTTCTCGATATGGTTTTTCCGCCGAAGGTAGGCAGCTTGTAGAAACCTCTTCCGAGAACTCAAATGACCTTATAAGATCCTTCCCGTTTCGGGGCGAGTTCGCCTGGTTGGCTCGGCCGGCAGCTAGATTCTCCTCACACGCAACGTGGCGTTGGGCAGTGGAGAGGAGCTCGTCGAGGGTAGGCGGTTGCTGGACCCCGAGCGTCCTCTGAAGGAAGCCGTCGCGAGTGCCTCGGATGAGGGCACTGGTGGCTAAAGAGACGTCGAGGCTCGGGATGCGAAGTGCTTCTGTCTGGAACCGCTGGACGTAGTCCCAGAGTGCTTCGTCTTTCTTCTGCCGAACAGACAGAAGTGATGCCGTGGTGCGCGGTTGAGACCTTCCGACCAAGAAGTTGTCCGAGAAGGACTTTTTCAACTGGTGGAAGAAAGAGATGGAACCTGCGGGGAGGGCTTCGAACCATGCTCGCGCAGCCTCCTTCAGCGTGGTCGGGAAAGACCGGCATTTAGCCGCATCTGATGCTCCGTGGAACACCATGTGCGACTCGAACCTATGGATGTGGTCCACTGGGTCAGTGGTGTCGTCGTAGGGCGCGATGGAAGGTAGAGGCAGTTTTGGGGAGACCCAGGCTTCCAGGATCTCCGCGGTGAATGGGGAGCGGAAGTCCAGGTCGTCGTCCCCCAAGAGTTTGCCTTCTGCCTTCTAGATCATCGCGTCCATGCGGCGTTCAAGGTTAGCGACGTGGCGAAGGCGTCTGACCAATTCCTGGTCGGCAGGAGTTGAGCCCTCGCGCCTGGACGCGTGGGCATTGGAATCGACGTCGGAATGCACGGGGGCCTGAACCGCCGCGACACGGCGGGGTGAGTTGGCCTGTCGCACTGGTGTTCGGCGTGTGAACGATGGCGATTTTGCATGCTGCTTCTGCGGCGCTGGATCATGATGGGCCTACGGGCCTAGGAGGCTAAAAATAGCCTCTACAATAATATATATATATATATATACATATATATATATATATAAATATATCATATTTGAGACATTTATATTGATTAAATACATATAAGTAATATTTATTGTATTTATAATGCATAATATATATTACAAATATAATATAATATTATTTATATACATGACATAAAATGTTATATATATAAAAAGGTGAATCAGCCGATGCAGGCAAATCAAGAATAAATTTTCCCTATTTCGCACCGATTCGGAGGCTCCGAATCGAGCATGGTCGGCATAGACCACCTCGGTGACCAGGTGGTAGCCTCTCTCTCTATCCCTTTGTTGCTGCATTGTTGATCTGACCGCTTGGCCACAACGCAAGTCACTGCGTAGCATCCCCCATCCCCCCTCAGGAGGTCACCGCCTGAGTCGCACCGGGGCCACCAGTTTCTTTTTTTTTTCTGATCAGGGGTACAGAACAAAAGATTATATTAGATAATTTTAGAGGAAAATAAAAGTAGATTAAGTGTTTAAAATATTATAGAACCAAAACTTCTCCGTTCAGTATTTATCTCGGTTTGATCTTATCTATTACCTTTATCCGTTGGCGACAACAGATGTACAACTAATAAGAGGTCAACCATATGAGCTGCATAAATGGCAAACGCACAGGCTGTGCACACGAGGTTGCTGCAGCGACTGGAGCGGTGCAGCATCGCGAAGGCCTCTGCGGAGCGAATATTTCATACTGACTGAAATCGACGAAGAACCATTGACGTAGGTGAACTTATATATTTTAATATGACAAGGTAATAATTTACGTGGCACTTTTTATACGGAGAGTGATAAAATAACAACTCAATTGTTAGATACCACATAAATTTGTTGCCTAGTTGTGAAGACCTTTTCCTTGTTGGGTCGGAGCGGATCAGGCCTAACACTTGTGTAAGGGAGATGACGGTTGCCGGAAGCGGACGAAGGATCCTGCAATCACCAGAAAAGATTAGGGGGTCCCGGTGAAGACCGGGGGAAAACCCTCCGATGCCTAGTCAGTGAGTGCCTTGAAAGGCAGGAGATTTTCGTAGGTAAGGGGTGTTCGCGTGAGAGAGAACGTACCAGTGCATGGTTCTGTACCTGTACTTTATAGGCGTAGGTGCTAAGACAGACATGCGTAACGTTGATAGATCGTGCTGGAAGGTGCCTTGACGGGCGCGCATAACGGGAGGAGTTATGCGCTCAGATGTCCGTTGGGATGCCAGGCAGTTAACGCCCTCTTGATGGTGGGGTGCGTGGCCCGCGACGGTTATAACCATCGTGCGGACACAAAGGCCTGTTCGGCGACCTCTGGACATGGTTACCAAGCAGGTGACCTGCGTGGGGATTGAACGTGCTGTTCGGTAACATCTGTAGTTGTTCAGTGCAAAAGGACCGGTGACCTGTTCGGAAGTATGCTGCTGAGGAGCTTGGAGAAGCCCGATCATGGGGGTCACGCCTTGGAGGCCTCTGAACTGCCCTGATGGGCGTGGCACCTTGAAATGGGGGCCCGTTGACAAGACATGAGAGGGCCGTAACGGGCCATCATGGGTCTAGGTGGCCAGATTTGGCCACCACACTTGCCCCCCACGCTCTCGAGTGGCTCGGCGACACGAGAACTTCGAGGGCGTCGCTTCCGCATTTAATGCGATGGCCTGTTGCAGGGAGATATGTTGCCGTCGCCTGGAGCCCTGTCGAACGGCTAACCCATCATGATGGGTGCGAGGTCGTGTCGAGCCAGAAGCATCGTCGTTGCGTTCGAACGGCCGCCAGCGGTGCGATCGAGGAGGAGTTTTCGAAAACTGGAAGGAGAGGCGTTTTTGGGACCTGCTTCGAATTCCGCGCCCCTCCTTCTTATAAAAGAAAGGAGGGGGCGAAGGCGGGAGCACACCTTCGAAAACCTTTCCAGTGGTCAGTCCTCAAGCTTTCTTCCTTCTTCGTTCGAGAGGTTTTCGTGCCCCCCTTAGGTGATCATCTTCTTCCTCGCGCTTCCTCCTGTTTGCCATTCTCCTCCACGTCGTACAACAATGACAGGAAAAGGGAAGGCGGTCGCGGCTGCCGGAGCGAGCGGGGTCACCGTTGCGGCGTCTAGCGGGCCACGATACCGCCATTACAGTGGGCTTCGTGAGCGCTTTAGAATCGGTGACGAGTACGAGATCATCGATGCGAAGGAAGGGGA
This sequence comes from Colocasia esculenta, assembly GCA_014218235.1. NCBI lineage: Eukaryota > Viridiplantae > Streptophyta > Magnoliopsida > Alismatales > Araceae > Colocasia > Colocasia esculenta. The sequence goes on from CM024762.1 coordinate 110,998,369, forward strand.
ATCGTTCCTGGTGAACAAACCAGGTTGTTTCCCCCTCTCCGTAGATCACCTGGAGGCAGGATTCCGGCTACCGCTGCCAGAAGTGGCGAAGGCGCTTCTAAACTGCTGGGGCGTCTCGCCGATACAACTGACGCCCAACACATGGAGGTACATCTGTATCTTCGGTGTCATCTGTAAGATCAAGGAGATCCGGGGCTCGGCGGATGTATTCCGAGCTCACTTCAAGCTTTCTGCTTCTTGGCCGTCAGGAGCGGATATCTACTACGCCAAGCACCGAACAGATAGGATGCACATACAACTGTCCAACAAGTATTCCAACAACAAAGGTTGGATGGACAGGTTGCTCTTCGTGCACCACCGGGATGGTGCAGAGTGGGGATTACCCACAGTCGTCCGCTCGGCACGGAAAGACAGCTTTCCGAAGCTGATCCAAGATGAGGCAAGGGCCTCAGATAGTCTTCTCCGAGCAGGTGTTAGAAATGGAGAAGGCTATGTGACCGAATTCTCGCTTGTCATGCATGGTCTGAGCAAACTGTGGAGTAAGTATGCAGATTTTGGTCGTTTACTTTTCGGTTTGGTGACCCTGCTCTAACTCTTCCTCTTCTTCTTCTTTTTTTTTATGTGCAGCTGCTGCGGAGTTGGAGGCTGGAAGGGATCTAGAGGCGAACGAGGATTTCGCCGAACAAATCCCTATTTTGGCTCATATGGTGTACGAGGGTGATGACGTTGCGGCCGTTGTTCGGGTTCCCTCTGCTGTGAGGGTTGGTGCCGCGGTAACAACGGCGCTTGTAGCTCCTTCGTCCACCAAGGAGCGTCCAGAAAAGACACGGGTCCCTGAGAAGGGGCCCGAAAAAATTCGCCTGAAGAAGAAGGCCACCATGAAGGTGGTTTCAGTGGGAGCTCGGACTCCGCTCGAGGAGGGCGACAGGACGGCTCGTCCTTTGGCTTCTATGAAGAAGAGGCCAATGCTGCTCGACGAGGACGCGAAGGACGCAGACCAACTCCGTGCTCGGAAAAAAGAAGAGGATGGTCCATGCTACCCCTCAACACAGCGAGGAGGGGACTGAAGAGGAGGTTGAAGAGGCGCAGTTGCTGCTGCGCAAGAAGCGTAAGGCCGTGGAGTCGGCCGATCAGGAAGCACCGCAGATGTCCTCTGTGGTACGTCCGGAGGTCGCGCAGAGGATGGCGACCGAACTGGGACTCGTCGTGGTGAGCGATGGGTCGGAAAGCCCTGCCAGAGAAGAGGCAAGGGGTTCCACCTGCTCGAGGGATAGGGAGCTCTCGGACGCTTCCAACACTGGTGGTGTCGAGCACGGTGCCACCAGCAACACTGCAGAAGCTTCTACCTGGAGGAGCGGAGGAGTTGCGGCGTCCTCTACTCGGGGGGAGGAGGACCCTCCGATCGTCGAAGCGCCGGGGATGGTCGCCACAGTGACTGCCGTTGCTGGGGAGGTTGAGGGGATCTTCGCCCCGAAGAACGCCAGAACCGACAAGGACGCCGGTGCGACGGAGGTTTCCGCCACTGGTGAGATGCTGGGCGAGCAGCGGTGGCTCTGGTGCCAAACGCGACCCTGTCCGGAGGACAGGAAGTGGTTCCTGCTGCAAGGGCCACTGAAGAAGCGGCCGTAACGACGGGGCCGTTGAGGAGATCGCTGCCACAACTGGGGGCACCTGCCCCCCATGCCCCCCCCGAGGTGGTTGCTAATGTAATTGCAACCGCCAAGGTAGCTGATGGTGCTGGAGGGGAGGCAGCAGAAGTTGGGGGCGGTGTTCGGGCTGAAGAGTCCGATGACGATCGGATGCCCCTTAGAGAAGTGCTGCTGAAGAGGCTTCCTGAGGCTCCCTCAGTGGCGGCGTTGGAGGCGACACTTCGCCGTATAGAAAACACGCCAAGGGAGTTGCCCGCGTGCCCCACCGCCTCTCATCTCGACCAGTTAGCGGGTGCTTGGATCTTCCCTTCGAGCAGACTCCGGAGAGACCAATAGAAGGTTATCATCCGGAGGACCAAGAGGATGACGGCATGAGCGACGTCGAGCTGGAAGCTCTTGCGGACGGGATATCCAAGTCGTTGGGTATCCTCAAGGCCCTAGCTGCTCGGGGCCATAAACAAAAATATCTCTGTGAGGCGCAGACGGCTTTCTGCGAGGACCTCACAGTGAGACACAAGGCTCGCGAGGCGGCGTTGGAGGAGGAGGTGAAGAACTTCAAAGCCGCCCTCTAAGCTTCGGAGCTGGATGCTGCCTTGGCACGGGCCGAGAAGGATGCCCTAGCCAAGGTTGTAGCAGATGCGGGGGTCTGTGTCGTTGCTGAATACAAGGCTGGGCCGGACTATAAAGAATATCTGGAGCAGTATGGGGCCCGCTACTACAGAGTGGGCCTTAACGCTAGGAAGGATCTTGGGGAGCGACTGTCTTGGGTCGAACGTGCCCGAGAGGCCTTTGAGGCCGCTGTTCGGGAGTGTCGGCGTTGCACCCATGACGCCCGTTTGGATGGTGTGCGCTTCGCACAATTCCAATCTGGGCGGATGCCTTCTTCGGGTGAAGATGCTGGCCTTCCGAGCAGGCTCCTTAGTCTCCTCGCTCCATGCTCTTCCTGTATTTGTTTTTTTTTGTAAACGTGGTCCAAGGGACCCGCTTGTAAGAAAAATCTGTGAATGAAGATTTCCTTTCCATCGTTTGACTACGGCTTCTCTTTTTCTAATCTCCTTCTGCTAGTGTTCCTGTTCGAACCAGAGCTCGTTGGTTTATTAGAGTTGCATGTACCGCGCAGGTCCATTGGAACGGGTAGGTTCTAAACCAGGGGTGAATGCTTAACGCTTATCTGACCTGAAGGGTCCACATATCCATCTTGGGTTTAAAGGACCCTGAAGTATGTATAGTTTCAGACCCAATCCTAGATGCACCATAGGAACAGGGAGAAGAGAAGTAGGATGCCGATCAAAGGCTTTCATAGATAATAAGCCTTAAGGTTGGAAACATGCCAAGTCCTGGGTATGGCTTCGCCACTAGGGGTAGTTAGCTTATATGAGCCTTTCCCAAGGACATGGGTGACCTGATAAGGTCCTTCCCATTTGATGGCCAGTTTGCCGACTGCTCTTCGGGGATCCGAAGCCGAACAGCGACGCAGAACCAGATCTCCCACGTTAAACCGCCATTCCCGAACTCGCGCATTATAATATTGTGCAAGCCGTTGCTGATAAGAAACGAGGCGAATGCTGGCGTCGTTTATCGTTCGCCAAGTATGTCCAAGTTTTCCCGAAGAGCACGGTTGTTGGCGGCTTCATCGAAGTGGGTTGTTTGAATGGTGGGAAGAGCTACTCCAGAGGCACAACGGCTTCTGAGCCGTAAGCCAAGTGGAAGGGTGTTTCTCCGTGGCTACTCGAGCCATTGTTCGGTGGCACAAAGAACGTTAGGGAGCTCGTCAATCCATGACCCTCCTGCAGCCTCCACTCTTGTGCGGATCCCGTGCAGCAGCGTTCGGTTGGCATTTTCTACCAAGCCGTTGGCCTGGGGATGTGCCACGGAGGTGAAGTGGTTATAGATTCCGAGCTCGGCACATTTCTGTTTGAAGAAGGTGCTGTCGAACTGCTTCCCGTTGTCGGAGGTGATCACTCTTGGGACACCAAACCTGCAGAGGAGGTTCTTCCAGACGAACTTCCACGCGGCTTGTTCGGTGATCGTGGCAACAGGCTCGGCTTCGATCCACTTGGTGAAGTAGTCGATGGCCACGAATAGAAACTTTCTCCGCCTTGGGCCTCTGGGAAGGGACCCAAGATGTCAATGCCCCATCTAGCGAAAGGGGAGCGGTTCGAACAGGTTATGAAGCTGTTCGGCGGGTTGCTTGATGAGCTATCCGAACTTTTGGCATTCCGGGCATTTTCTGACAAAGGACATGCAATCCTTCTGAAGAGAAGGCCACCAGAACCCTGCTCGGATAATGCTACGTGCTAGCGTTCTGCCCCCCAGGTGGCTTCCGCACAGCCCCTCATGGACTTCTTCGGTGGCAGCTAGAGCCTCCTCAGGGCTGAGGCACCGTAGAAGAGGTCTTGAAAGGGACCGTCGATATAGCTTACCTTCTATGAGGGCGAAGTGCTGAGAACGCATCCTGATTTTCCGAGCTTCGTTCTATTCGGGTGGAAGCTCACCCCGGAGTAAGTACGCCAAGAGAGGGTCCATCCAGCTCGGAGTTGGTGGGCCCGTCTCTACGGCTGCGACGTCTACTTCAATGCTCGGCGAGGCGAGCTCTTCAATAAACACGGAGCGGGAAGGGGCATGTCACCTGAGGATGCTAACTTGGCAAGTGCATCTGCTCGTGCGTTCTGCTCCCGTAGGACGTGTATGACTTCGAAGTATAGGAGGCCCTCTGCTTGGCTCTTGACCTGTTAAAGGTATTGAGCCATGCGGGGTTCCCTTGCTCCGAACTGCCCGCTCACTTGGCTGCACAACCAATGGGAGTCATGAAGACCCTAAGCCTAAGGGCTCCGAGGTGCCTAGCCATGCGGATACCGGACAGCAAAGCTTCGTACTCAGCCACGTTGTTGAAGGTCGGAAAGCGGAATCGGAGGGCGTATTGGAACTCTAACCCCTCCGGGAGGTGAGGACCAGGCCAGCTCCGCTCCCTGTAATGCAAGAGGATCCGTCGACATAGAGTTCCCATGGGGGTTCATCTGTCAACGGTGGATCCTGCTCGGTAGGGAGAGTACATTCCGCAACGAAGTCTGCCAATGCCTGCGCTTTAACTGTTGTCCTTGGGCGAAAGCTGATATCGAACTCGCCAAGCTCTATTGCCCATTTGATGAGCCTGCCGGAAGCCTCGGCCGCTGGAGGATGGATTTCAGCGGTTGATCGGTTAGAACCGTGACGGAGTGGGCCTGAAAATGGGGCCTAAGCTTCAGGGCAGCCGTGACAAGAGCGAGGGCGAGTTTTTCTGCTCGGGGGTACCTCCTTTCAGCTTCTTGGAGGACCTACTGATGTAATACACTGGATGCTACGCCGCCCTTCTTCTCTGATCAAGACTGCGCTGATGGAGTGTTCGGTAACCGAAAGATAAACAAACAAAGGTTCCCCGAGTACAGGCTTTGAGAGAACAGGAGGGGCTGCCAAATACGCCTTCAGCTCGGTGAAGGCGGCCTCGTACTCCTCAGTTCACCGTACTTGCCCCCCTTGCTTCGAGGCGCTTTTAGGGCCTTGGAGCAACTTGAAGAAGTTAAAGCTTCTTTCTGCTGCTCGGGACATGAACGGTTCAGTGCCGCAAGACGCCCCGTCAGACGTTGGACGTCGCGCACTGTCTTCGGACTGCTCATCTCAAGCACGGCTTAGATCTTCTCCGAGTTTGCCTCTATTCCTCTATTTGACACGAGGAAACTGAGGAACTTACCCGAACGAACACCAAACGCGCACTTGGCAGGGTTGAGTTTCATATTGTACTTTCGCATAGTTGAGAAAGTTTCCTGGAGGTCGGAGATGTGGTCGATGCTCGGAAGCGTCTTGACCAGCATGTCATCAACGTAAACCTCCATGTTGCGCCCAATCTGCTGCTGAACATTTTATTGACCAGCCGTGGTAGGTTGCGCCAGCGTTCTTCAGACCGAAAGGCATTCTGGTGAAACAATACAACCCCAGGTCTGTGACAAACGTCGTGGCGTTTTGATCCGGAGGATGCATACTGATCTGGTGGTAACCAGAGTAGGCGTCCAGAAAGTTGAGAAGCTCGTGACCGGAAGTAGCGTCCACCAGCTGATCAATGAGCGGTAGGGGGAAATTATCCTTGGGCGTCGCTTTGTTGAGATCCTTGTAGTCAACGCATACACGCCATTTACCATTGGCTTTGCATACGAGGACAACAATGGAGATCCATCTTGGGTATTGGGCTTCTCGGAGGAGCCCAACAGTTCGGCTTTTGACAACGTGGTCCTGAATCACGGTCTGCCGTTCTCGGTTCACAGGTCGCCTCCTCTGTTGAACTGGTGGAATCCGGGGATCCAGACGGAGGCGATGCACCATTACTTCCAGGGGAATACCCGGAAGTTCGTCGTCAGACCAGGCGAACACGTCCAAATTGGCTAGCAGAAAGGCTGTGTAGCGTTGTTGCTCGGCCTCTGCCAACAAGGCGCCAATGTATAAGACGTGCTCGGGGTCATCATCTACCTGGACGGGAATTAAGTCTTCAACGGGCGTTCCTCGGCTGGTGGAGGGCTGATCGGACGTTGGCGGGGCCGGATCTGTGAGTGGTTGCTTGTCTCTTAAAGAAAGGACATAGCAACGGCGAGACTCGCGTTGACACCCGAGCACTTCGCCGACTCCGCTCGGGGTCGGAAACTTCATCTTCTGATGGAGTGACGAAGGTACCGCTTTGATGCGCCAGATCAGACCTCTTCCGAGGATGGCGTTGTATCCAGGCATATTGTTGATGACCAAGAAGTCAACCACCTTGGTCACGATCCTTGGAGCCGTTCCTAAAGTGATCGGGAGGCGAACTCTTCCCATGGGCTGCACCGAAACTCCCGAAAAGCCAAACAGAGGCGAGTTTACAGGGGCGAGTTGATCGGTTTTCAGGCCCATGAGGACAAAACAATCGTAAGCCAAGACATCGGGGGCGCTTCCATTATCCACCAAAATCCGGCGCACATTACAATGATTGATGGTGGCCGAAATGACCAACGCATCAGCGTGTGGGGTCGTAACCCCTACAAGGTCTTCGTCCGAGAAGGTTATGGCCTCCTCGGGCGGTGCGCGTGCAGGACTGGTGGAATATGGAGTCGGCCGAGGTGCCGAAGGCCTATCTACAACGTGCACTCGCCTTGCGTAATTGTGTCGGCTTCGAGTGCTTTCTCCACCTGCGCCGAAGCCTCCCGCGATCACATTGATCTCCTGCCCGTTGGGCTCGTTGTTGATCGGCTGCTCGGGAGTCCGCTCTCGGCGTCTGGGGCGGTCTTCATTCCGGCGCACGAACCGCCCAAGGTAGCCGCGCTTGATAAGGTCTTCAATCTCGTCCTTAAGCTGGCGGCACTCGGAGGTGTCGTGGCCGTGGTCGCGATGAAAGCGACAGTACTTGTTTTGGTCGGCCTCCGGGGGTCGGAGCGCATCCTCTGTGGCCACCGAACGTATGCTTCGTTCCTGATCTCGGCCAGGATCTGTTCGGGTGCCACGGTGAGGGGTGTGTAGTGGTGAAGGGGCGCGGACGGCGCGGAGAGTCGCCGTTGCGCCGTCCTTTCTTCCGATCACGGTCGGAGCCGTTTCGAAGGCCTCTTCTTGTCCGACTGCTCCCCCTGCTCCGCTCTACCGCTGCTAGGCTCTCCTCGCAAGCCGCATGGCGTTGTGCGATGGAAAGTAGCTCGGCGAGGGTGGCGGGCTGCTGGACGCCAAGGGTCCTCTGCAAGAAGCCGTCGCGAGTGCCCTGGATGAGGGCACTGGTTGCCAGAGGGACGTCCAGACGCGAGATGCGAAGCGCCTCTGTTCGGAACCTTTTGACAAAGTCCCAGAGCGCTTCGCCCTTCTTCTGGCGTACGGCCAGGAGGGAAGCCGCCGTTCGCGGCTGTGACCTTCCACCAAGGAAGTTGTCCCGAAAGGACTTCTTCAGTTGGCGGAAGGAGGAGATGGAGCTCGCCGGAAGGGTCTCGAACCAGGCTCTGGCAGTCTCCTTGAGGGTTGCAGGGAAGGCCCTGCACTTGGCCGCATCTGATGCTCCATGGAACACCATGTGCGACTCAAAGCCGTGGATGTGGTCGGCCGGATCGGTGGTGCCATCATAGGGCGCGATGGTGGGCAGAGGAAGCTTGGGAGAGACCCGAGCTTCCAGGATCTCCCTGCTGAAAGGGGAGCGGAAGTCCAGGTCATCATCCGCCGGAGCCTTCCCCTCCGCGCGCTGGATCATCGCGTCCACACGGCGTTCCAGGTCGACAACGCGCCGCAGGCGCCTGGCGAGCTCCTGTTCGGAGTTGGCGGAGCCCTCTCGGGCGGACCCGTGAGAGTTCGTGGCCACAACCGAACGCGGCGGACGAGGGGCGGCTACAGAGCGACGGGGTGACCGCCCTCGGCGCTCCGGTGCCCGCTCCTCGGACGGGGCTCGGCACGAACGGTGCGGTGAGTCTGCCTACTCGTCCAGAGGTGCCGGAAGGACGCAAGATCGCCGGTGCGACGATTCCGCCTGCCGCTCACGTGGCAGAGAAGGTGCGGGGATGGTGGTCCAACCACTGAGCTTGCAGGGCGAGACAGACACCGTTAATTGCTGCATCTACCCTGGAGTTCGGCCATTTCCAGGGCAGTTGCCTGCGCGGCAATCGCTGGCGCAGGGACGTCATTGTTGGCGCCAGCAGGGGCGATGTTGACGTCGATGGGAGGGGATCACCGGAGAGAGTCCGCTCGTGACTGACGAGATCTCGTCGCCCTACTCCCAACGTTCTGGTACGAAGTTGTTGTCCGCGAGCCATGGCTACGTCGTTCCACAGACGGCGCCAAAAGTGTGAGACCTTTTCCTTGTTGGGCCGGAGTAGATCAGGCTAACACTTGTGTAAGGGAGATGACGGTCGCCGGAAGCGGACGAAGGTTCCTACAATCACCAGAAAAGATCAGGGGTCCCGGTGAAGACCGGGGAAAACCCTCCGATGCCTAAGTCAGGAGTGGCTTGAAAGGCAGGAGATTTCATAGGTAAGGGTGTGTTCGCATGAGAGAGAACGTACCAGTGCATGGTCCTGTACCTGTACTTTATAGGCGTAGGTGCTAAGGCAGACGTGCGTAACGTTGATAGATCGTGCCTGGAAAGGCGCCTTGACGGGCGCGCATAACGGGAGGAGTTATGCGCTCAGATGTCCGTTGGGATGACAAACAGTTAACGCGCCTCTTGATGGTGGAGTGCGTGGCCCGCGACGGTTACAACCGTCGTGCGGACACAAAGGTCTGTTCGGCGACCTCTGGACATGATTACCGAGCAGGTGACCCGTGTGGGGATCGAACGTGTTGTTCGGTAACATCTGTAGTTGTTCGATGCAAAAAGACCGGTGACCTGTTCAGAAATATGCTGCTGAGGAGCTTGACGAAACCCGATCATGAGGGTCACGCCTTGGAGGCCTCTGAACTGCCCTGATGAGGGCGTGGCACCTTGAAATAGGGTCACGTCCGTTGACAGGACATGAGAGGACCGTAACGGGCCATCATAGGTCTAGATGGCCAGATTTAGCCACCACACTAGTCATATTAAAAATCTACTAAATCTTTCTCTTCACGCAGCTACAAAACACACAGCTTGACAGATGATTCTTTAGATCAAAATAACCGCTAAACAGTCCACAGATGGTAACTAAACGAAATACCATATAGGGTTGGAGGTCAAAAACCAACAGCCCATTAACATCAACAAATAAGTTAGAATGCGCGCCTTTGCACATGCCGACCGTTCAAAATTTCACGCAAGCCCTGCCCATCGACGTCACAGCATTCTTCAATTTAAGACCTGAACATCAAATTAATAACTGATGCTCTCCAAAAACTAAACGAGAAGAAACACAAAAGGAGTCTAGTTCACCTGTATCTTTCTTCAAACCTCCCATCTTATGTCATCCGTTTTGCCGCAAAGTGTTCAACACATAAGAACACCGTAACGCAGATTGAAAACGGTAGAAAATCCATCACCTAACGAACTTGTAAGGGTAAAGAGAGTTAGGAGGTTAAAACAACAGTTTTTTTTTTCCCCCCCATACAGCCAGTACTGCATAACATTTAAAACTTATATCCACCAATCCCGTGCAGAATAACCTAGCGCAGCCCAGAAGGAAACACAAAAAAGAATAAAGCAGCTCCATGTCCATCCCTCTGCAACCTAGCATGTCCCAGCGAGCCCTCACGTCGAGAGAGAAACAGTGTAACGGAATAGCAAACGAAGACCAAACATAGCACACAGCTGGCCCTGTTAACCGGAAGCAGCAGCCAAAGCAGGTGCACCGCGCACAAAGGAAGGCAACAGCCAGCCGCTCGCCTTTGCTCGTTCCGCATAGGACAGGAACTTCTCCCGAGCATTGGGGATATCCAAAGCCAAGTCATCAAGTCCATCCCTAACCCTTGAAAACCCTTTCGTCATCTGGTTGATCGTGATCAGGCCTTCACCAAAGCATTCTTGGAGCAGATCCAAAATGGTATCATTTTTCTTCTCCATTGCCATGACCAGCGCTTTCTTTACGACCTCATGATTGAAGAAAGGCATCCCAAGGTCACGGATGCACTGACACGCCTCTCCCACATCGCCTCCACTCTCATATTCCTCCAAAAGCTTCGTTATCTTGTCCTTTGCATCCTCTACAGCCCACCCGGAGCCACCACCCCAGCATCTGAGAAGCCTCTCGCCAGCATGACGTGCAGAAACAAGCGTCCTTGCCATACGAACTGTTTCACTCCCACTGCAATTAGGTGGAAGCTTGCTGCTGATCTCCTCCAGGTTGAGAGGGACCAGGATATCATCAATCACTGCTCTGGCCAGGAACAAAGCTAGCTCATTTGAGGCATCAAGTATATCTAGTGCAGTGTCCTCGGCAACCTCCAGAAGCATTATGAACCCATTAACAATATCCTCAGTCGAAAATATTTCGGTATATAGAGCTGAGAGCAAAATAGAAGCCATCTCTTTTTCTCTATTTTTCCTGTCCATGGCAAGTGTTATCAATTTCTTGAGAAAAATGGGGTTGTATTCTGGAGCAGCAAGATCTTCAAGACTACGGATAAGTTCAGGTATGTCATCAGAGAGAAAATATTCATTAATTATGGCCACAACTTCTTCCTTGTATCGCCTCACCTTCTCATCTTTCTCTTCCACATTATCTCCATTTGCTGCAATAGATTTAAGAAATGAAGGCTCAAGCCATCCTTCAGATATAGCTTTTGGAACTAACAACTGGAATATGGATTTTGCAGAAGGAATATCAAGGGAAAGATCATCAAGACTCTCAGAAAGCCTAGCAAATCCCTTTGCCATCTGACTCGAACTGATCAGACATTCTTCTGCAGCTTCCTTTAGAAGTTTTAATATAAGTGGCTCTGCTGTTGGAACCTCCATTGCAAGGATGAGAGCTCTTTTCACAACCTCATGATGAAAGAATGAGACCCCCAACTCTCGTATGCATCTACAGGCTTCCGCAGTATCACCACTCTCTGTATACTCCCTCAACAAATTAACTATCTTTTTCTTAACCTCTTCGACAGTAACATGGGTGCTGCCACCCCATCGTCGTTCCACAAGTTCTGCATGATGTGGCGCAGATAAGTAGCTCTTCTCAGCTGTCTGAACGACCTCAACTCCTTTGGATGTCTCAGAGAGCTTCCCCTTAGCTTTAGTAAGGAAGGCAGGAGGCAGGATGTCATCAACAACTGCACGAGCGATGAACAGAGCCAGGATATCAACAGCATCTACTATGTCAAGAGCCAAATCATCTGCTGACTCAAGAAGTGTGATAAAACCTTGGCTTATCTGGGTAGAACTTATCACATCTGCATACAGAGCAGAGAGTAAAACTGAGGCCATTTCTTTCTCTTTGTCATGTCTATCCATTGCCATGGACACAAGCCTCTTAACAAAGTAGTGATGGTATTCATTAGCCTGTAGATCTCGAAGATCGGAAGCAGCTAACTCAACATCACCAGTGCTGAAATATTCTTCAACGATAGGAACAACAGCCTTTTTGTAGTCATTGAAGGGGGTGGAAACAGTTGCACCTACAAGCTCATATGGTTCCTGAAATCAACAAGCATAACAGAAATGTCAGAAGAAGATAAAACAAATCCCAACATATGAAGCAACGTCTGATGGAATATGGGCATCCAGTAACCTGGTTCAAAAACCTAGAAAACTATCTATATAATATATCATATAACCTTGTGGTCTAATTACTTCACTTAAGACACGCTTTTACTGAATAATTGTATATGTACACTTGTAGAAAGCCTTGGGATATATACCTCACCACTATCATAATTTGGATCATTCTTGTCAAGATGTGTCTCAGCACCGGTGTCAAGCAGTTTACCCCAAGTGCCTTTTCCGCCAGCACCATCTGTTCATAACAGAACAAGAAAAAAATTGTCTGTCAACAATATTCATTAAACTATTCATGACTATCACAATAGACCTACCCACTTGGAATGTTGGGTGATGTATGAAATTCCGATGCCACTAGATATGTAAATGCCAGAATGAACGATATCAGAAAGATACAAAGTGCATTGCTTATTGCCTTATTCTGAATGAACAAGTTGCATGGCAAGTAAGAAACTAATAATGAAAATTGAATGATGCTCAAGGATAATAAGGCATCCATGATTACTCATAAATATTTGCAACACTTGAATTAACATTAAAGAGCATATCTCAAGTCTCCCACAGATTAGAAACAAAAGGTTAACACGAGAGTAATTTTTGAAGGTAATCCAAGAGAAAGTAATAACATAAAATAGTCCGAACTTTTGTTTATATAAGTGCAACTTGTTGCACCCATCTTCTAACAGAATAAGACAATGTGTAACATCAGAATAACTTCTTGAGGGGACATCCAGAATATGTTAATGCAATAAGTTTCTTATACAAAACAAATTGAATATGAAAATGCTTATAGCTACAAGATCCTTGGGGAAACTATAAATAGGGGATGTACTTTACTACAAGTACACCTCTAACAAATAATGACGTTAGAAGTGTGGAAGTTGAGCAGTAGATCCAACAGAGCATTGTAGTTGTTATTTTCATTCAAGAGCTACTCCTTCCTCTTGCATACTTTCTTTAGTTTCTGCTTTCTTCATCACCTTTCATTCTTATTTTCCACTATACTCACTTTTATTTGAAATACCCTTTTTTTTTAAATGTGGATGGTACCACAAATTATAATGCTTGTGACAACGTTGACAATGTAAACTTAACTCTTTACTCGTGTGCTTCAAAAAAGTTCATTAGTTTAATAAGCTGTAAAGTACAAGAAGATGAACCTCAACATGTTTTAAGGATAAGTTTTACAGATCTTCATCAGCAACTTTTTACGAGATCGACGAGCAATAATGTATGTCATCTCACCTGAAATATCTGCCTAAATGCACCAATGCTGTTTCCCATAGCAAAAAGGGTGATTTCCAAAAAAAAAAAACCCTTACAGGTTTATATACAGAGTTGCACATCATATTTTTCATATCATTTTTAACAACCTTCTTGCATGATGTTACCCTTGTGGTTAACCTCAATTTGAGATGCTGAGAATATTCCGTTCTCACCTATAAAATTAACCTTAAAAACCCTTATAAAAAGAATTTTGTCTGGCAGATTGTGCCAAAGAGGAGTGATAAAGAGAAAGAAATATGAAAATAGATAAAGAGATTATGGGATTATGGGTATTTTAAAACTTTTCAAATTTGGTTAGAGGTTAACCAGCAGTAGATAAGAAATTATAACGGAATGCTAACAGATGATGACAGCATGGACATTTTTACAAATTATAGCAAGATAATTAAAAACAATATGAAGATAAGATGAGCAATTCTTAAAATAAACCTGTAAGAAGGGTTCACATAACCATATCAAAAATACAAAAAGAATCACATTTCCATAAATATCAACTGACTTTCTGAACCTTAAGTTGATTATTAACCACCCCCCCAACAAAAAAAAAAAAAACAAATAATGCCTTGTAAATAAGAAATCTCTTAAAGATGCATATGCTTCTAAATATTAAAAATAATCAAGACAAGGTGTTTAACAGGTAACAACACTAAGAAATGGAAACTTGCATATCTTAATGTCAAAAAGTTTTGCAAATATTAATTTACAGGTCTTCATGACAATATAGACAAGACGAAATTTAGATTATTTGCAGCACTTCAGCTTTGAAAGGAATAAACAGCTCAGAAATCCAAATTGCGGTTTTATTCAGAAGACCACTAAAGCTCAATAAAAAAATCCACTCCCTCCTTTCACCCACTACAAAATTGGAGGAACATAGCCAAATATCCTGGTAGAGATTGGCATTTGGGTTCATGACTGGCCCATCGAATCTTACCATTCACTTGCATCGTTATTCTACACATATTAGGTGTTTGAGAATTAGGACTAGTGCATACATCTCTTCAGATGTGGTGAGTCTGGTGACTCATTTATTAATCAAGCCTAGAGTTTCATTCAAGCTTGGGACGTTCACTGAGTCAAACAAGCTAAATCAAGCTCTTGCCGAACCTGTTTACAAGTGGTTCATTGGGGGGTAACCTTTCACTTGCATTCCTATTCCACACATACTAGGTGTTTAGGAGTTAGGACTAGTGCATACGTCTCTGTTTCAGATGTGGTGACTCATGCATACGTCTCTGTTTCAGATGTGGTGACTCATACTACATACACAAACATTTACCATATACACAAACATCTCTCTCTCCTCTCTCTCTCTCTCTCTCTCTCTCTCCTCTCTCTCTCTCTCTCTCTCTCTCTCTCTCTCTCTCTCTCCTCTCTCTCTATGTCAACTATACATGAGCGTGAGCACATGAAATAATGGAGGGCTGACAGCACATTTTGCTTGGCCTCCAAACAACCTGTCCTTCCAGGATAGAATTATCTCCCATCATCTGATGAGGTCACTACAGAATAGACCAAATATCTCATATTACTAAAGGCACAAGACATGCCAAGTATCTGGTGTAATGTCTCAGACTCTAAATTCCCTATGACTTTGATATCTTCCAGTCATAAAGCTCCTTGTGTTCTCACCTTCCAAAGCCATTTGTCCATTAGCATTACATTGAAAAGCAATGATTCTATGTTCCCAAAGAATTCCCGAAGATTCTAGTACCAAGTGCTGCCTTCTTGCCTTTACAGTCCTCACCCCAGCAGATATCTTGCCATCCCACCTCCATGCCACAAAAAGTCAAGTCTCAATAGAGTACAATCCCCCAGAGCCCAGTTTAGGATACAAACATAAATAAGAAGTAGATGGATATATTAAAAAGAAACCACCTTAAATGCTACTAAACTGAGACAACAGGATCAAAGACTAGCTTTCCAACCAGTCAAACAGCTAATCTTTGGTCCATCCAAAGCAGGAAACTCACCTACTTTGCAGCCTGAATCCTTAAAGCCACAGCCACAGCCACCACCACCACCACCACCATGGCTTGCGTATGTTAGTTCCTGACACCAAATTCTTACCAAAATTCAGTTTGAAGCCAATGAGATCTTAGAAGAAGCCCAGCATCTGTCTCAACACAAACAGTTTTTCCTCAATCGCAAATATGATCATGTCTCAACAAACTGTGGGCAGCACAGACCCTGTTCATAGGTAGAGAATCCTCTCATACTTATGCTTGTTATTTGTTCTACCTCTAAGTTCTAACTAAATGTCATAAGAGGATTTCTATCCAAGAGCAGAAGTTGGCATTTTTTGTGATCTAGTATGTTAGTTGATACATCGAGTGCAAAAAGCCTTTATTTTGAAGGCAAAGTTGCTTAGACTGTGACAGCTGAAAATAAGAATGAACATAGCATTAGCATGTCGCATAGATGGACCAAGAAACCAAGGGACACATTAGTTGCTACTTGCCTCCTAGATTTCACCACTTATCTAACATGAAATGGCCTCTGAATTAAGAGCCAAAAAGTGAATCAAGCTTTTTCAGGTATCAGATCAGTAGCAACAAACAGGAAACGGAGTTTAATAACAACAAGAGGGGACTGACGGAACTAATAAGTAATTCAAATTTTATTTGGAACAGGAGATGCAAAAGAAAGTAGAAATGTTTATAGGAAAAGTTCAATGACATAATAAGTATATATTGCTTTTGATTAACATTATTCTATCAGAAACGAGAAAACAGAATACTTGTAATGCATGTATGATTTACCAGAAGACAAGCCAGTTAAAAGCATCATTATGATTTCATATCGGGATGTCAAGATTCGAGTGGAAAATATATATGTGCCTCTACACAGAAGAAGCAATGTAAACTTGGAACTTTTAAGATGCAGTAAAAGATGAAGGTATGGGAATTCAACATAGTGAAATCTGGCATCTTATAAAATGGAGAAAGCTACCAATTGACAAGGGAGATGATAAAGTAATGCACAAATTAGTTTCAAATTTAGAGAAGATAAAAAGACATACAATCAATCCTACTGAGGGAAAAATGTGAAAGCACTGTCCTGGTGTGGGATGCAGAGAAGACTCGAGCAACCAATCCTACTGAGAAAAAAATTTCACAGAACAGCATAAATGGGCAATATTTTCCAAAGCAAACATTACAGATCCAATGGAGTTCATGGGTGGATGAGGGGCAAGGAAGCAAATAAGAACCTTTTCAAGTGTGTGTCACACAATGTAAACTAGTTAGTTTTCAATAAGGAAACAATAATTTCTTAAGCAAATTTAATGAGGAAGGAACGATAACAAAACAGATAAACAGATAGATTATATAACCTACCAGCTAAATAAGGAAGCTTATACTCCATAAGACCTAAAAAATAAAAATCCATGAGGAACCACATTCATCTCCTAATATTATGCAAGCCTACCTAATAAAAAAATTAGGGGCTAATTCCAGGGCCAAGTAATGATTCTAAGCCAATCTTATGCTTATTTACCAGCTAAATAAAGAAGCTTATACTCCATAAGACCTAAAAAATAAAAATCCATGAGGAACCACATGCATCTCCTAAGATTATGCAAGCCTACCTAAGAAGAAAACTAGATGCTAATTGCAGGGCCAAGTAATGATTCTACGCCAATCTTATGCTTACTTACCAGCTTATGCTCAAATTACGCAGATGCAGTTGAAAATGCATTCCTTTCTGTTTTAATTTCTTTTGAAGACAACAGATTCATTCTTTCTCATTTTATAGATCTTCTGACTTTGAATATTTTGATCCATATTCTTCACTTCAATCACATCACCAATTTGTCATTACTGAATCTTTTTCCTCTCATCTTCAATGAGGATAGTGAAACATCAGAAAAAGTTCACCATCATGGCCCACTTGGCCAAAGCAAGCATTAAGTGCCCATCAATTATCTTATTCGTAAATTTGCTTTTCTTCTTGACTATGCTTCAGTCTTTTTGCACCCATCATCTTCATTGTTTCATCAAATACATATAAGTTTGTTCATCATCTAAAAAGAATAAACCCACAGACTACTGACTTCATCTGTTTGATGGCGTATCAAATAAGAACAGAGACAAGGATGCACACACAACCAAATAGCTAAAAGAATCACCAGAATTCACAGGCCTGTACGGCAAGCTAACAGACAGTTGTGTGGTAACTCCAGAAGAAACCTAGCCTCCTAACATGTTTTCAAGAGATGATTCACAATGGGTGAGGAAGTTTCAGTGGCAGCTATATTTACTATTACACGTTTGGGAACATAATTGTATGAATAGTTCTAGGCGGTTGATCAACCACAGCAAAAAAAATGGATCTGGTATCAGAAACTTTATGGTATCATCGCTAAGTTTACCCAAAAAGTCAAGACACCAGATGACAGATAACTAGCACTATTTTCTCGGCTTAACAGAAGACAGCATGCCCAATAAAAGTTATGACAAATAAATATTGCCGAAATACCTCAGAATATTTTTCCAGAAAAAAGGAAAATGCACAACGGGATGAACACCACGAATATGGTAAGAACTACATAAGAAAAGACTAAAAGAGTAGTTCAGCCGTCCCACACCACTAACCCTTCTTCACCCGCACAAGTTTTCCTGAGTGCGATCGACGCACATGCCTCACAGCGATCGCCCCCGCTGGCGCTCTCCCTCCGCCAGTCACCACCTTGAAGTGCTGCTCGGAGAGCATAGAGGAGGGTGACTTGGGTGACGACGACAGTCCCTCCGCATTCTGCACGGCGATCTTAAGCACCTCCCTCTGCTCGTCCGTGAGGAACCCCTCGTTGCTGTTGCTGTTGCTGTTGATGTTGTTCGACGCCATCCCCCCTTCTACTATTCGTCTCCGCCGCAACTCCACAGGAACCAACACTCCAACTCAGAGACGGCTGACAAATCCACGAGACAGTCAAGCGGCTCCCGGCAGCGGATGCTATTGGCTCCCCCGCTCAAGCGGCCATGGATGGAAGATTCCTCCTGATGGGACTGGAACCGTACTATTTTCACCAGTCTTGGCTCGAGATCTCGAGCCAAGACCAGCAAGCAGGAGGGCGCCAAACGGAGCGGGGGAGTGAGAAACCCTAGAGATCGATGAGGACGGCGGCGGGCGGCGGCGGCGGATCCCCCACCCCACCCTTGTCGGTCCCTTTATCCGCACCCCCCCCCCTCTCTCTCCCTCTCTCTCTCTAAAACTGTGCTCTCTCTCCCCCCTTCTCAATCGGGCTGCGCACTGAGGAGACGGAGGGGAGAAGATGGAGGGGAAAATGGGGCTTATATGGCGGGCGAGGGGAGGGCACCGCTTGCAGTTTCCGGTACACGTCAGCAGGAAGCGGTGCCCTTGAGCCAATCCATTCTTGGTCTGCTTCGCCACTCATGGCAACGAACTTTTCCACCGGATGAACTCCACCACGTGGATAAAATGACAGGAATCGCCACGTGGCAAAAAGTGACTCGGTCCATTCGACCACGGAGGACTACTGCGTCCCCGGGAGTCTGCGCCTCATTTCGCTGTTCTTCTGTTCTGGTCTTCTCGAGCATATCCTCACGGAGGCGTGCGTGGCGCGCTCACCGTTTTGGTGCCCCCCCAAATCGCCGAGGGCCCCCCGGATGGAGGCCCACGAAAGGTCTACCCGTGGGCCCATCATATGGATCGATTGTTCTATAAATTAAAACTCCGAGGCAAAGGACGGTAATTTTAGGGTAACAGAAGCACAGATTAATGTTAATATGTAGCCAGATCAATGTCAATATTTACCATGGTGTGACTTCCACCAAATATATTTGTCATGGTGGGCAATTATATTTAACGAGTCGATAAAATGCACGTTGCCCGTATAATTACTACAAAAGATGATGACTCTTCATAATCTTTGGGTGCAGTTTAAAGAGTATTCAATGGCACAATAAATTTTGATTTTGATTTTTCGGTGCTCGAGATCATTTATTTTGTTCAGATAGATGATGATTCTACTTTGTTATAGCGGTGGACAGGTTTTAAAGAAAGTAATAATTTATAGATTCGTGGGGTTTGACCCTTTCTCATAGGGAAAAAGAAAGAGATGAAAAAATTTTCCACGCCCCATCTGTCTAGAAAATATGATGATTCTTATAATATATATATACTAATAATCTAATTATTCCTCGGCGGCATCAACTTAGATGTGCCGCCTGCACAGGTGATTGAGTCGCTAATCAGGGCCGGCATTGAGAAAGAATAGACGACAGCAGAAGGTGGCATGAAGTGGTGATAGATGTTTCGTTCTGACAATTCATTTTTGGTAAGAGAAATATTTATTCCCTCTCTCTCCTGACTAACGGGTTTGCTAATTTTGTGCTTCTTATCAGCTGGCGTTGAGAAAGAATAGACGACAACATAAGGTGGCATGGATTGATGATGGATGTTTCGCTCTAGCAATTCATCTCTTGATGAGAGAAATGTTTATTGTAAGATTAATTAGGTGGCGTTTGATAACACTTAAGTTTAATGGGCCGGGCCTGAATAGGCCCAAGTCCAGTCCGATCTCTACGAGATCGACCCAGGCCCAGCCCGGCCCGAGGCCAAAACCCGATTTTTTAGAAGTTGGCCCGGCCCGGAGCAAATTTTTGCAGCCCGGCCCAGGCCCGGCCAGACCCGGCAGCAGGTGCAATAGCAGTGGCAGCAACGGCAACACGTGCAACAGGTGCGCAGCAGTGGTAGCAGGTGCGCAGGTGCAGCAGCAGGTGCAGATGCAGCAGTGGTGCGGGGTTACGCGGCAGCAATGCGGACATGGCAAGGGAGCGGGGGTGCTGAAAATCGGGCTGGCGAGCCTCCCAGGTCGGGCCGGCTGAAGCCCGAAGTCGGCCCAACCTTAGACCGGGCCAGGTCGGGCTTAATTTAAAAAAAAAAAGATGAAAAATTGTGGCCCAAGCCCGTGTTAGATCAGGCTGGGCCACTGGGCCTTCGGGCCGACCCGACCTAGTTGACACCCTAAGTCTAAAATTTAAAATTATATTTTTTTCATCTATTCTCTAAATTTGAAACTTATAAAATAGTTAATATATACAAGACATTCATTATGAGTTGTTTGATAATCAACTTAAGTAACATCTGAATTAATATTTACCCAACAAAATTTGTAGCACAGTTGATTAGTATGTCGCTTTCCACCCATAGGTTTTGGGTTTAAATTTTAGAACACTCTAAAAATTTAAGTTTTGAACAAAGTCGCGTCGACAGTCATCGTCAGAATCTAGCCGACCATTGAAGGCCATCGACAGTCCCATCGCGATTGGTCACTGATCTAAAAAAAAAGTGATTTCTCATGACTTAAAAATTAAGTGGTTTTTCAGATTTAAGTGGTTAAATTAGATATTATTTCAGATATTTTATCAAATAATTTAAAATCTTAAAAATTAATCACTTTAGACATAAGATGTCTATCAAGGGTTATCAAATAGGCCCTTAGTTTTGTAAAAAAAAAATGATATGAATTGTAAGGCTAACAACCCTATTAATTGATAAGACTTGTCAAATCCCTTCTCTCTCCTCTCTCTCTCTCTCTCTCTCTCTCCTCTCTCTCTACTAATGAGATTGTTGATTTGAAATCCGCATCAACATTGTTGCAATATTAATCTTACAATAAACATTTCTCTTCTTAGTAAATATGACCCTATACTTTGCAAGCAATGGACAATAGGCATTGATTGTAAGAAGCCACCACATTTCCATGATAGACGTTAGCATAGATTGACATGTTTTATATTCAAAAAATGGTCAAACTTGATGTTCAATAGTGTCAATAAGTGGCAAACTTGTCCAATCAAATCGCATACGAGCTACTTACCCCAGAAAAAAAAAGAGAAATTGTTACCTCACGTCCCCTCCCGAGACGAATTGTGCCCATCCCCGGGGGAATAGAGGTGGGGGGAGGGGTGTGGGCCCCACCTGTGACGGGGCCCGTGCAGGGGGGCTAGATGTGGGACGTGTTGTGTTGAATGTGTATTGAAATTTCTTAATGATGACCTTTCAATGATGACCAATAAATATCACTCATACTTTGATTTTGATGATGACATATTAAACATATTGTATATATTGAATATATTACAATAATGCTCAAACAACGTGTTCTTGATATTTAATATTTCGTATCTTACTGTTAATGACATGTTTTCATGGTCTACTCTTCATTCATATAGGTTTACAAAGTTTTTGTCAAAGATAGGTCGACTCTATTTGACAGACAGGTCGACTCTTCGAGTCTGCCTAGCAAGCTCCTGAAGAAAAAGTCACAGATAGGTCGACTCTATTTGACAGACAAGTCGACTCTTAAAGGCTGCCCAGCAAGTTTCTGAAGAGTAAATGTCAGTAGTTTCGACTCTAGCTGAGAGTGAGGTCGACACTAGCATCTATCCAGTAAACTGGATTGGTGGAATACACAGGAGGTCGACTCTATCTGTTGATCAAATCGACTCTACCTGGTGATCAGGTCGACACTAGTGTTTTGCAGTGAGATGAAATTAGTTTGATCAGTAGTGTCGACTCTATTGGAAACATGAGTCGACTCTCTTTTTCTGTAAACCCAGAATTATGTAGAGCATAGAATCCAACGGATGTGATCTCCTTTAGAGATCTGTATGGGAGATTCCATAATTACCAATATGTCATATCATCCAAGTGGCAATGTGGTAAAGACCCTTTTGGACACGTGGCAGTCTGGGATCATTCTAGGTTTCTATGCACATCTCTTTCACGTATGTGAGACTACACAGAGGCTATAAGAGCTCTCTTATCTCATCTGATCAGAAGCATCCAAGAATCAGAATTCAAGCCTCCAGCCTTCCTGCCATTTCATCCAAGAGGACGTGTGGATCAAGGCCAAGAAGAGAAGTGGTGAAAGAGGAGCGGATTGAGAAGAGGAGCAGTAGTAGAAGAAGAAGTACTGGCAATTCAGATGCCACTGGAGCAGAGCATCGTGAATTGAAGAGGATCTCCATCAAATTCCTTCAAGGGTCTTCAATTCAAGCTTTTGCAAGACTTCTTACTCGAGAAACATCCAACTCATATTTTCTTCACATAATTCTTAGAGTGTTCATCTTATTTCTGTTTGTGAGATCTGTACATGAAGTTCTGTGCAGATTTCTATGTTTGTTGAGTCTATGAATCAGATCATTGCTAGATGATCTGATTTTGTATGGATTTGATCTAGCTTGTGTTTTGAGCCGTCGTGCTTAGTTTGGAGTCATCGTGCTCCAGTGTTGTGGTTAGCGTCGTGCTCAATTTGGAGTCGTCGTGCTTCAGTTGTGGTTTGAGCAATCATGCTCATAGTGTGTGTTGAGCCATCATGCTCAAGGTGTTTTGGAGTCATCGTGCTCCAGTTGTGTGTTTGAGCCGTCGTGCTCAAGGGTATTTAGAGTCGTCGTACTCCAGTGTGTGTTGTATTTGATTTTAGTGTGGCCTCACTGTGTGAGGGGTGGATGTAGGAATCATTGGTGTGATTTCGAACAACCTAAAAAATCATGTGTGCAATGGTTTGATCTGTATCTTTGCACTAGATGCCTGCATAAGATTTCGCTTTCACACTCTCTTTCTAATTGCCTCACTCATCTTATACACACATTCACACACCCACACATCAGATCAGTAAGATTGTTTGTTTGATTAGATCTCTAACTCCAAGTGATTTTTAAAATTGCTTAAGCTTCCACTGAGATTTATGTTAGATCTATTCAACCCCCCCCCCCCTTCTAGATCTGTTCACCCTCTACATTCGATCCTACATTTGGTATCAGAGTGGGTTAATATCTGTTTCTGATCTGATTTGATTGCTTCTGTTTGATCTGTGTGTTCTAACTGCTTGATTTGTCTGCTTGCTCATTCTCTGTCCTTTACTTTGATTCATGGATTCTCGAGGATTTGTAGCTGAGGGCCATTCCATTAATAGACCACCATTTTTTGATGGGTCTGATTACTCCTACTGGAAAAATTGCATGCAAGTTTTTCTAAGGGCTCAAAACTATGAAATCTAGAAGATAGTTGACAAGGGTCCTTATGAAAATCATGAAGATGAGGAGAATTGGACTAGAGAGCAAATTAGAAAAGCCACTCTTAACTATAGTGTCATGAATATGCTTCAATGTACAGTTCACCCTAAAGAATATTCAAGAACATCCATGTGTAAATCCGCTAAGGAAATGTGGGATAAACTTGAATTAATGTATGAAGGAATATCTCAAGTTAGGGAAACCAAGGCAAACATACTTGTTTCTGAATATGAATTGTTTATGATGAAATCTGACGAATCAATTTCTGAAATATTTGCTAGGTTTATGACAATCATCAATGGACTGAAGGCATTAGGTAAGGAGTACACTGATGCTGATCTGGTAAGAAAAATCATGCGCTCTGTATCATCAATTTGGCACACAAAGGCTACAGTTATTGAAGATGCTAAGGATTTATCCAAAATTTCTTTGGATGAACTCATAGGCTCCTTAATGACATATGAAATAAACCTGAAAAGGACTGAAGAACATATGCTTAAAGCCAAACCAGTAGCACTTAAGGCCTCATCAAGCAACAAGGAGAAAATTCAAGAAAAATCTAGTTCTGAAATGTCTGAGTCTGATGTAATACCCTGAAAATTTTATTACTAGAAAAATGTGAATAATTGATGATAAACATAACTATTATCATGAGATGTAATTAATCTTAATTTAAGATTTATTAGAGATAATAAAGATATTTCAAGTGTCTTATTTAGAGGTGCGCGCTCCGACATGGCGACACCGGAATTCTATAACGAAAATGAAATCCGAGAACACCATAATTCTTAGAAAAATATGGTAATATCAAAAATATAAATATCCAGAATTGTTGACGTACGGATATCGAGATTAAGCCGACGTAACTATTTTCCGGGTGATTTTTCACCTAGTGAAAAATAAATTCTAAAAATTGAAATAAAATCACCATAATTTGAAAATCATACATTAGCCTATGGTTAAAATTTAACACAAATGGACATCATTTGAATATGTTTACATGAGGATCTTGGGCCAGCTGAATATGGGCTAATTACGGTAAGGATTTTTCTGGGAATTAAGTTGCCTACGTGGAGGATGCTGGGTAGGCCACAACACATGGGTAGAAGCTTACACGCTTATACCTTATGTGTAAAGCTTTGGGGCTTGCATGGGATACGTGTAGGCAGTAAAAACCAAGTGGTTTTACTGCGACACATCGATGGCTAACGTGCCATCGTGCATGGGATGTTTGGAGGGTTATAGAAGCCTCCCAACAACCATCGTGCAAGCCTTTCCTGCCGAGTTACTGCTGTGCTTGCCAGTCTCCTTGCAGTTGGTGTGCTACTGCTGGAGCTATAGGAGCTGCTTCTACTCTTCTTGTTGTAGCTGCTCCTACTGTTGCCGTTGGAGCTGCGCTTCTATTGCCATGTGTAGCTGTGTTGGGCTGTACGGTTACAACTTCATCATTTCTTCTCTGCTAGTTGTGGGTTCTTTTGTTAAGGGGAAGTGAAGGTTTTCATCTTCTTAAATCAGGTAGGATCACTCTTTCTTCTTGTCTTCCTCTCTTGCTTCTCCTACCTTTAAAGTCTTGGAGTTCAAGTATCTATTTGATCTTACGTTGTTATGAGGTTCAGTAAGCTCTTTTGATTACTTCTTTTCCTTGGGGTTTTGTCTCTAAATGACACTTATATCTTTAGGTGTAGATTCATGTACTGGTAGGATTCTATCTCCTCTTCCTTCACTCTCACTTCTACTCTGAACATGCTATTGAACTACTGTTTAGATGTTCAAGCTCTGTTTTAGTTCCATAAGTACCTCTAGCAGTATGTATGTTCATGTAGAAGTGTTCTTGAGTTCAAATAATCACTGGTTGGTAAGGATACTCTCCCAGTACCACGGTGTGTAGAGTTTCTAGATAGTCTTGTGAAGGTTGTATCCTCATATTTCATCTGCCCAGCATATAAATCAGTAGTGTCGGCTAGAAATAGGTTCTTCTATTTGGTATTATCCATACTTTGATCCATAGGTTTCATGGTTAAAGTTTTTAGAATGATCATAGAGTCATTTCTAGAAGTGGAACCAGCGGCTCTCGACAGATAAGATGTACCTGTCGACAGGCCCAGGCTTCCAGAACTCCAGGTTGCTTGAAACAGCAGTAGCTATCGACAGATGGTCCCTGTTTGTTGACAGACACACTACCCTGTCGACAGACAGACCTTGCCTGTCGACAGGCACTGTCCCAGAACCAGAAATTGACTTCTGGATGCTTATACCTGTCGAAAACCACCTCTGGCTGTCGACAACCACTGTTCTGGCCAGTGTTCCAGCACCTTCCTTTGGTCAGTCTCTTGCTAATACTTCATGCTATATGTCTAGTAAGCTACCATCTTCATTCCTTTGAGTTTTTACAGTTATATCACTACATAAATCATCCACATTGTGTCCTTTACCCTTCTTTGAATTACTCTTGAGTTTTCCAAACACATGTATCGTCTAATTGGTTAAAACTCCCTATGTTCAGTAACTTGAGTTCATAAACTTGATGACATGAGGGTTGGATTATTCTTGAAGTCCTTAAGTACAAAGAGTTCTAGTTGACTACATCTCCTTGTGTTAAGTGACCTTAATCCATCTTCTTTGGTTACATGAGATATGTTGAACATTTGTGTACCCTCATGAATCATTTACAAGCATGAATTATGACACCAGTTTGTGGATCTTCATCTTCTTGGATTCCAAGCACCCTGTTACTAAGATGGATCATTCATTTGTCTCCATAGAGATCATTTATTTGTCTTCCATATCCTACTTGGGTTATACTTAAACTCTTCAAGTTTAAGTGATTCTTATGTGATTCCAATCTTTTGAAATTATTGGCCTTGGATCATAAACCTTTGATACAAGTGAGATTTGAACACATGTGTACCACACGTGAATGTTTACCAGAAAGGAATTATGATGACAATTATTGGATCCCTGGACCCCACATGATTAATATGTCTGTGCAAATAGGGCTGCTCCAGTCCTAAGAGGAGCACCCGAATTCGTTAGTGGTCGCGCGGAACGATAAAGGATCTGTGGATGCTTGACATTGCATCAATATAAGCTTGATTAGTCGTCATGTTACTTTATTGTGAGTTGGATGTGTATTTAAACCAGAACGTGAAATGTTATCCTGAATTCTTTACCATGCAATCTTGTTCAGTAATCCTATTTTACACTTGTTATCTATAAACTTAGTCATTCTGTCATCTTTGATATCCAACTGTACAAACCGTTAAATTCCTTGTCTATTTCTGATTATCATAATCCTTTTGATTTGAGAAATTGAATCCTACTGGCTAGTTAGCTCACCAAATCCTACTTTTTCAGGTATCTACAGTTCTAGAAGGCAGGACATCGGGATATGTGTGTGGAGAGACCAGCCTTGATAGTATTTTACTTTTGAGATTGTGAATTGGAAATCTTGTAATATTCATAGAATGACAGTTATTAGTTTTTACTTAATAGAGCTCCTGAGCAGTTTTCTGCTCAATTAGTTTAAATTTTACTCTTGATTTATCGTTCGTTCACGTTCCGGCATTTATAGTCATATTAAATGACGGGACGGGACATAATGGTATCAGAGCATTGGTTGAGGATTCAAATAATTATTGGTCTTCAACATCCTGTAGTGACCTATGAGGATGGGTAGAAAGCTTGAGGTTAAGTTAGATAAGTAAAGTTGGATATAGCTTGTGTTGTGTATGAAATGAGCATCTAGAGATAGGTGAATAGAATTGATCAATTAAAACTTAAGAGGTCAAGACTATGATCAAATTAAATGAAATAATATTTCAGAATGGAAATGGGAAAGCATTGGCATGGACTTCATCATTACCAAAGACTCGTGGTGGACTCGACGCCATCTGGGTCATTGTCGACCGATTAAGTGAGACTGCATGGAATTCCATCATCCATTGTCTCGGATCGAGATCCGAGATTCACCTCTCACTTCTGGAAGGGATTGCAAGCTGCACTTGGTACGAAGCTTAATTTTAGTACCGCATTTCACCTGCAGACTGATGGGCAGATTGAGATAACTAATCAGATAGTAGAAGACATGTTAAGAGTCTGCACTATACACTTTCAAGGGTACTGGAATGAGCATTTGTCTTTGATTGAGTTCGCCTATAACAATAGTTACCAGGCGAGTATTAAGATGGCACCGTTCGAAGCACTCTACGGAAGAAACTGTAGATCTCCTGCATGCTGGAATGAGGTTGGAGAACAACAATGGCTAGGCTCGGACATGGTACAAAATACAACCAGGGATATACAGGTGATTCGAGATCAGCTCAAGATTGCTCAGTCCAGACAGAAGAGCTATGCTGACAAGAGGAGGAGAGATCTAGAATTTCAAGTAGGTGACCATGTACTCCTAAAGGTATCACCTACCCGTGGCATTCAAAGATTTGGTGTAAAAGGAAAGCTCAGTCCTAGATTCATCGGCCCTTTTGAAGTGCTCGAAAGGGTTGGTGAGGTTGCTTATCGGCTGGCGTTGCCAACGAATTTGGCATGTGTACACAATGTGTTCCATGTCTCTATGCTTACGAAGTATGTGTACAATCCTTCGCATATCATTCGCCATGAGAAGTTGGTGCTGAACAAGGACATGACATATGAAGAGAAGCCAGTCAAGATACTAGAATGAAAGGTGCAAAACTCAGGAACCGTCCCATTCATGTGTTAAAGTTTTATGGAATAACTGTGGAGTAGAAGAAGCCACATGGGAACCTGAAGGAATCATCAGGCGAAATTACCCGATCTTTTCGGTAAGACATTCTCTCACTATGGTCATATGAATTTGGGGACCAAATTCTTTTAAGAGGGGAGGATGTAGTAAACCGATTTTTTAAAATAAAAATTTAATAATAATAATAATAATAATAAATCAACTGAAAAATTATAGAAAAGGGGAAATAATTAAAACCCATTAAACGAAAAGAATTGATGGGCTTTGTTAAATGGACCATATAAAAATTTATTGAGCCAAAATAGGGATTTTTAAAAGATGAATAATAGAATAATACCCAAAATTCATATTTTAATTATTACCTAAATAGAAAAGAGTTATTAAATCATTAAAATAGTGAATATGGGTTGGAATTGGACTCCTAACCCTACCCTAACTAGTGAGCCACAAAATTGCATCCCAACCTAACCCATTAGGAGGTGGAAAGGTGGAAGGTTGAGAGAAATAAGGAAATTCGTAATTAAGGGGAATTAGAGTCATAATAGGAAATAGAAACCAGGGAGCTTAATACACCTCAATCTCCCATGGTCGGCCCTAATGCATTGCTGAGGGTTGCTGGACGTGGAGAAGAGCCAAGGAAAGGAAAAACTCGTGGGGAGAAGGATTGCTCAAGACCCAACCTTGTTCTTCGAGTTCTAAGCCCTAGAAGACAAAACGACTCAAAGGTAGGCATTCTCACAAGCCAAACTCAATAAATTCGTATGTAGATTGTTCTAAACATCATGAACAAAACCTCTCTTGTTGCTCTATTTTTCATCGAGCCAATCTTTTGTTCTTTATTTGAAGTTAGTTCTAAACTATCTTGACCCCGAACCCTCATGTTAAATCAGATCTCCATGTATACTTGATCACATGCCATGAAAGTTTAACTGGAGATACTGATCATTGTTAGGCATCGTTTGCCCCTAAACCCCCAATTTTCATCCAGTATGCTACTCGAATTAAATCTTTTATCTTCACTGTACATTGTTCTATGTTCTTCATGAATGAACTGGATTAAAGCCTATCAATACCATGACTATTTTTAGATTCCTATTTACTATAAGTACCCACGCATGTCTAGATTAGTTTGCAAGTGATTTCGTAATTTTTCATCAACTGTGCATCGAGTTCTTAATTTTTGAACAACCCTATGTCAAAACATGGCAACTTGGACCGCAATCTAAGGCATGGTCCTTTTCCCACTCAGACTCAGGCGCAGGACCTGAGAACGCGACGGCCTGATAGGCCTCGTTCTCAGGGCTGATCGAGACATAGCTACCTGTCGCGTTCTGAATGAGACAAGCCCCGACGTCGCGTTTTGGCGACCTGTCCTGACCGACCCGTCGTGACCCTTGATTGACCCTGTCGCGTTCTGTATAGACCCTGTCGCGATCCTTACAGGGGTACATCGCGTTCTGAACTTTTGCATGAAAACCCTATATTTTTTCTAATTTTGACTATCTACAGTAACCACATACCTTGTTAATAGTCTTAAACACAGTAAACGGAACTGTTAAACTTGGTTATGTAATTTTTAATTAAAAGTCAATCACATGATCTTTTCATATCTATGATTTCCTTGTCACATGCACACACTTTTAACCACCCAATAAGACTTGACTTGGCATAAACATATCTCATAATATATCTGGTAATTTATTTCAATAATGTATTTAATTTGCCCTATTTTGGACTTGTCTTCGTTTTCTTGCGATGATTGGAAATACCGTTACCGACGCTCCACTGTTCTAGAATTCCTCTGGAATGTCGAGCACTTGTTTCTATATATACTCTTTTCTCTTGACTTGGACAAACTGTCCGTCAGATATTCCTTCTGCCGGACTAGTGAATCCTTGTTCAAGACCTCCGTAAGACTCCTCTGTCCATGGATTCCCACATGGTCGATGAGCTGGTTGTACCCTAATACCTATGATACCCTTTAGGGATCGGTAAGATCCAAACGGCCTTAGATTGCTCTCGCTATTATCTTGATTCACGCTGGACCTCTGGACCTGTGCATAACATGGCCAGTGGAAGGGTAGTGTATTCCGCCTGACTGTCGATACCAATTGCGCGTGTTGTGCAACTGTTACTATCGTCCGTTTAATCGTCGTTTCATGTGCAATGACCTTTAGTTCTGTCTATACTCTACTCGCTCATCTATTCACACTCTCTATACTATACGTCTATCCATCTAGTACTCTCATCTATTTCTTGGTACTCTCTATTAGCCATTGACTGATTGTCTAAAGATAAATAATATAACTAATGCCTGGCAATATATAAAGGGCCCGGTCTAGTCTTGGGAGGTGTGCCCAAAAGTGCTATTTGCCTGCGAGAGTTAATTGACCAGAGTGTTTGGCATTACACTCAAGTGCTATCTATCTCGACTATCTATATGACAATCAAAGTGCTATACTATGTACTCGATTCGTTGTGCTATCTTGAACTATTTTGTGCTATTTGTGCTATGGTCATTCTGCTCTTTGTGCTATGCTCGACACTCGTGCTATATTTGGAAACTTGTGCTATTTCAATCACATGCTATCGTGCTATCTCTTACGTTATTTGACTCTCTCGCTCTATCTTTTAAGTACTCTGCCATTTAATACATTAATCATTTAAAGCATGCTTGATCATGAGATTTAAGTCCTACTGGGCATTATCGCCCACCCTGCGTTATTTGTCATGTGTTCTCAAGTGAGACCGAGGAAGATACTTACACTCAAGAGGACGGGAATGACCAAGAGTGAAGTCAAGAGTACCCTGGCGTGTTAGTATTATGTTAGAATCTGAGTTTAGTCTTTTACTTTTGTTCAATGTAATTGGGCCCTATAGATCGACTCTGATATTAGTGGTTGTAATAGAAATTTTGAGGAGTTATTAATGAAATGCATTTGCTTTAGTATTTATTCTTGTCTAATGGTCTGATGTCTGTTATACGCTCTGCACCCGTTTACTTGCAACTGCCTCACGTTTCGATGTTCCACGTCGAGGCATGACATGTGGGACATATCAAGGGATAGGACTTTGAGGATATTGATCCTCAAACCTACGAAGAGGCTATTACAAGCATAGACTCTAGGAAATGGCAAGAGGCCATGAATTCTGAGATGGATTCCATGTACTCCAACCAGGTTTGGAACCTCGTTGATGCACCTCAGGGTATTGTACCCATTGGGTGCAAATGAATCTTCAAGAAGAAGATTGGAGTAGATGGAAAGGTAGAAACCTTTAAGGCAAGGCTTGTGGGAAAAGGATATCATCAAAGGCAAGGTGTTGACTATGACGAAACCTTCTCGCCCGTCGCCATGCTAAAATCTATCAGAATTTTATTGGCCATTGCAGCATACCATGACTATGAGATCTGGCAGATGGATGTAAAAATCACATTCCTCAATGGCAACCTTGAGGAAGAGGTTTATATAATACAGCCTGAGGGATTCATTTTCGAGAAAAGTCCAGATAAGGTGTGCAGGTTGCTTAAGTCCATTTATGGACTAAAACAAGCTTCCCGAAGTTGGAACATAAGGTTTGATGAGGTAATCAGATCTTATGACTTCGTTAAGAATGAAGATGAGTCTTGTGTATATAGGAAGGTAAGTGGGAGTGTTATCATTTTCTTGGTACTATATATGGATGACATCCTCATCATTTGGAATGATATTGGAATGCTATCCACAGTTAAGACTTGGTTATCAAATAACTTCTCCATGAAGGACTTAGGGGAAGCATCTTACATTTTGGGGATTCGGATCTATAGAGATAGATCTAAGAGGATGCTTGGCTTTTCCCAGTCCATGTACATAGACACCATAGTCAAAATATTTGGCATGAAAAATTCCAAAAGAGGTCTCATACCACTGAGACATGGAATTTCTCTTTCTAAGAGTATGTCCCCAAAGACTCTAGAAGAAAGGGCATACATGGATAGAATACCCTATGTGTCTACTATAGGATCTATCATGTTTGCAATGTTATGTACTAGACCTGATATAGCGCATGCTCTAAGTGTTACAAGCAGGTATTGGAAGATCCAGGTTTGGAACACTAGAAGACAGTAAAGTGTATCCTTAAGTACTTGAGAAGGACTAAGGATCTTTTACTAGTATATGGAGAAGGTAGCCTCAAGGTTGAAGGCTACACAGATTCAAGTTTTTAGTCTGATATCGATGATAGAAAGTCTAACTCAGGTATGTTTTTACCCTAAATGGAGCAGCAGTAAGCTGGAAGAGTTCCAAGCAAGAGACTATTGCTGACTCGACTATTGAGGCAGAGTACATTGCTGCTTCAGAAGCAGCAAAGGAAGCTGTCTTGATGAAAAAGTTCATCGCAGATTTAGGAGTGGTGTCTGCCCATGAAGAGCCAATTTCATTGTTCTGCGACAACAACGGGGCGATTGCTCAAGCAAAGGAACCTAGGTCTCATCAGAAGTCCAAGCACGTTCTAAGGAGTTCCACTTGATCAGAGAGATCGTAGCCCGTGGCGATGTAGTAGTAAAAAGAATTTCATCCGATAATAACATTGTGGATTCACTGACAAAGCCACTAACTCAAATTGATTTTGAGTGACACCGAGGTTTGATGGGGATCAGACATGTAGGTGATTGGTTTTAGGTTAAGTGGAAGATTGCTAGTTATAGGTACCCTGCAAGCCAATTCACGTGAGTGATGTCACTTGTAATTATGTACAATCTCTTTTGGTATTATTATAATGGTATTTTCTCACTGTATATTCCATACGTAAGTATACTGTAATGTCCATGGGTCTGTGCAATGGGAATTGGATTATGATGAGATCATGATAACGAGGTCGATTCTCTTTAAACACAAATCCTAAATATTCCTAGTCATAGGTTACTCAAGAAGGACATTGAGATGACCGGAAAGATCAGTGTGCCATATACCCGTGCATGTGATGGAAGCAATTGGTCTCATAGCGGCTTGTGTGGAGACACTAGGGATATGGTGTAGGTTCATTGGAGAATGAGTTCACTGAATGATCCGTTCTTGAATGGTGTATAGTCAATGATACCTGATCATCAGATAGCGATTCCGTAGTCTTAGTTGTGTAACTGGTCCTTAGACTTGAGACACCAAAGATGTCTTGTTTGAGTATTCCATTCTTTGATACTGGATTTATAGGTCTAGATGTTCCAGGTCTAGTATAGCATCATTGGGAATGGTAGCCAACTTACGAAGGCAATTGTGTGTCAATAGAGGATCATCCACTCTCGATATCGTGAGAGGAATATCTCATATTGTCTTTCTCAGGTAAATCCCTGGCCAGGGTCGATCGGATTTAGAGAGAAGGAGTTCTCTGAGAGAATCCGATAAGAGTTTGACTTTAACAGATTCTGTATAGGCCTGACAACACCATGCCTAATATACGTCTCAGGGATAATGGATGGATGAGGGCTACAAGTACACGATAACTGTGGGTAGATAGGTCCAATGAATTTGAACACTCATCGTCTGGGGATTATGGCATAGTGGCTTAGTATGTTCATAATCGATGAGTTGAGTGAATTATTATGGAGATAATAATTCACTGAGTCAGAAGAAATTCTGACGGGTGCAACTCACTGCCAGCTCGATATTGGGCCTAGAGGGTCACACACGTAAGGTGGATAATGCGATGAATAGAGGATTGGATAAAAGTTATCCAATAAGCCTTCTTTAATCTATTATAGATCTATTGTGTCTATAGTGAAAGGATCCATTAAGGGGAGCATACCAGGATCATGCCACCTTGCCCCTTCTAGAAGGAGGACACATCATCACCTTGTAATCATGACATGATGAGGTATCCCTGTAATCATGACATGACGAGGTGTCCCTGATGAGGTGTCCTTGTAATCATGACATGATGAGGTGTCCCTAGTGAGGTGTCCCTGCAATCATGATAACTTGACGAGGTGTCCCTGCGAGGTGTCCCTTGTCATGATAACTTGACGAGGTGTCCCTACGAGGTGTCCCTTGTCATCATGACAGGATGAGATGTCTTTGCTAAGATGTCCCTTGTCATGATAACTTGACGAGGTGTCCCTATGAGGTGTCCCTTATCATCATGACATGATGAGGTGTTCCTGCTTAGGTGTCCCATAGGCTCTCTATAAATAGAAGAGGTTCTCCTTAAAGTTTATGGGCTAGATCTTGAGAGGAGAAGTCACCTTCTTCATCCTCCTTCCCATCTCTCCCTCCAGTGCTCGCCCTAGGCAAGAGGAGAACTAGGAGGGCCGCCCCCTCTTGTTGTTACTGCTACTTTTTGTTGTTGGCCGCTACGTGGCATTGCACGACGTGGAGGAGTGGCACCACCGCAAAGGAGAAGTCATCATCATCGCCGATCATCCACTGTGTGTGTAACGGCCCTGGATATTTATGCCCAATAAGGCTCCATATCCAAGTCCGCCTCCCGTGATAGGACCAAAGTCTTGCAAGGGATAACACGCACAAATGTCCAGTAAAAATATAAAGACAACCACAACTGTATAAGTCACAAGAAAGTACATGTGCTCATACCTGTATATCACAAAGTACAACTATCCCAATATATTATTACATGTCCAAGAGAAAAGTACAACTACCTGGGACATACCTCGAGGGAGCACAAGCTCACACAACAAAATTAACTCTACTACTGGTGGTACAAGTCTGCCACAAACGCCTCCACAAGACACAAAAATGACTAACACCTGAAAAGAGCTGTAAGGGAGTGAGCCTCAACAAGTCACTGGCTCAGTAGGGACCTCCCAGAAACAACACTTGAAAATCGAAGAGACCTCAACCCCAAAGGGTCTCACTGGCAACACCGATAGCCAAACCATAACATGTTCACAACAATCGGGATTAACAACAACTAAACATAATTACACCAGCTAACACAGATCTCGGAAGGTAAGAGGAACAACAGGACTAGCACAGCACCACTAGTCCGCCCAACAACTAAAATGCCTAGGCCACATGCCTCACAGGCAAACCACTATCACAACTGGTCACCTAAGCTACAAGCCTCACAGGCAAACCACTGCCTAGACTACTAGCTTCACAGGCAACCTACCAATGTAGGGTAACATGACTGGCATCAGCAAGCCAATCCACCACACACTAAAACTATAATCGGAAGCTTACCCGAAGACGGGTAAAACACAATGTGTGGAAGGTCACACCACACGACCTCCACGAAACACAAGTCCACCTCAACACCTAAAGAGGCTGGTACACAACATACCACAACACAAAGCTACCTACGAAGGGTACAAGTACCTACCACCACGAGGTACCACGACAGAACCACAATCACAACAGTGTCACCACCAAAGCACACCCCAATGGGTAAAACCTCAACCAACGACTCACACACACAAGCCACAACCAGTGGCAAAGCACGTTTGAAAGGAACGACGCCACCATACAGAAACGGACTACTAGTTCATGACGCCAGTATCCAACCCGGACACACAACACAATAACCACCTCTCAGTCTTGCAGTCACAGACGGAAGGTCCAACTGCCCCTTCACAACCACACAGTAAAGCCAAAGAACAGTGGAGACAAACCAACACCACACCTGCAGAACACACACAATTGCAGGCCCATGCCTAGCACCTTTAGGGACTCTGGCCTAAGCTCCCTAAAGTGAGGCACTAGAAACACAGGACTAGCTAGGGACCAGTACGTCTATTGGTGTCCGTCCCCCTAACCACGAGCGTGCTACAAGCGACTGCACACCCACAAACACAAGTCGCTGCCCCCAGTCGTCTTTCTCTCAGTCGGACGTACAACTTAAACACAGGAGTGAGGGTATCCAGGAAGATGACTTAGACCTCTGTGGTACACACCGTACCGAGACACGCCCCGAGCACAATGTGCCTGGCTCACATAGAACCTAGGGTACCCGACTGAAGAGGTATTTCGGAATAGGCGTCGGACCACCAGACTTGGCAAACACACAAACCACGATACATGCACATAGTACCTTTATTTATAAACCACGGTACACCAATATCATAGTTAGCTCATCACCGGTCACCGTGTGACCTTCAAGCCAACCTACACCGATATATACATGAACCACAACAACACATATAATAACCTTGCCTGTCATTGGTCATCTCATGACCTCCATAGCAACATTAAACACATTGACCATTAACTACTTATCTTAATACATTAATATAACCAACATGAATCATTAACTAATCATACACTAACTCTTTAACCCTGTACATGCTTTACTAACATTCGATGACATAACCATATAACTAATAATAGATAGCCAAGGCTAGGTTCACACTGGAACCTCACTGCCCAGCCACCACAAGCTAACCACAGAAGTTGAAATGCGACGGACACAGGCGTCGCCTTTCAAATCGCGCCGACCTGTCCGGACGCAATTCAAAGCCTAACGCGACAGGGCCCAATGTCGCGATAGAACCGCGACAGCCCACTACGTCGCCTTCATGCAAAACCGACAGTCGGAGTTCGAATCGCGATGACGCGAGGCGTCACGACAAAACCAATCGGTACAAGACCCAATCGGAAACAGAAACGCGATGCTTCACCACGTCGCGTTCATATCAGAAATGCGACGGTGAACCCCGTCACGTTTCAAACGCGATAGTGAACTCAGCCCAACGGCCGAGCCCACCTCCTCCACCATAAAACTCATACACATATGATACAAATGCCAAATTAAAGCAATAAACATGATCTCTACACTATGGCACACCACCCAAACATAGATTCCACCCCTTAAACCATTTACAGAGAATTAAACAAAGAAGGGGAAGTCTCCCTACCAACTGAACGAGCCTGAAGAACTCCAGAAACTCCATGTCGCCAGCACGTCCACGCTCCGGACGCCATCCTCGCGTGGATCCCGCACCACATGAACCACCAGGTAGCTGAATCGTCGGGAAAACACCACAGGAGGCGCCACAACACCCTTCCCCATCACCAGACAGAGCTCCTCTGCTCTGTCTGGGTGAAATAGAGCAACTAAACCACGGTTCAAAATCGCGACATAGGCAGATGTCGCGTTTAACTCTTAAACGCGACCACCTTAACCATCGCCAATCAAAGCCCAAAGCGCCGCTAAAACACAAAGGTTGTTCTGTGAATTGCGACGGGAGAGACCGTCGCGTTTCAAATCGCGACGACTTACTCCATCGTGTTCACAGACAGTGAACCTGTGGGCTATTTGGGCTAGAACCTCCGGCCCACAACACCCACACTATGCACGGAAACCATGTCTAAGGCCCAATGACCACTTCTTGGTCAAGAGCACCACACATGATGATCAGTCTGTCCCCATGTAATTTTAATTAATTACATATGTATTTTAATGATTAACAAAACTTCATCAATAATCTCTAATATATTTCATAAAGTCTTAAGTACAGGAAAATTACCAAGGTCAATCAAGTCAATGATTGGTAAGTATTGCCTTACTGAAGCTTTAATCTTTTCAAAATGATATTTTTCTAAGTATTTATCGACTTCTATTGAAAGTCATAACGATTTCTTTATGAGCATAACGATTTCATAAGTGTTTTAACGATTTCCTTGTAAGATTGAAAAGTCATGTTGTTTCAAACAAGTCGATCATGTAACGATTTCTTTAAAGCTCGTAACGACTTGCCTGTCGCAACGATTCTATAAGTAATCATAACGATTTCTTTAGAACTTGCAACGACTTGCTGCCGTAATGATTTCTTAAGTACATAATGATTTCTTTAGAACTCGCAACGACTTGCTCGTCGTAACGATTTCTTAAGTAATCATAACGATTTCTTTAGAACTCGCAACGACTTGCTCGTCGCAATGATTTCATAAGTCATCGTAACGATTTCTTCAGAACTCGTAACGATTTGCTTTTCATAACGATTTCATATCATCATAACGATTTCTTCAGAACTCGCAACGATTTGCTTTATTAACGATTTCTTCAGAACTCGTAACGATTCTTCAGAACTCGTACGATTTCTTCAGAACTCGTAACGATTTGCTTTTCATAACGATTTCATAAGTCATCATACAATTTCTTCAGAACTCGTACGATTTGCTTTTCATACGATTTCTTCAGAACTCATAATGATTTCTTCAGTGAACACAACGACTTGCATTCTGTAACGATTTGTTAAGGGTTTTACAACGATTTCTTCAGAGTTCATAACGACTTGATAAGTGTTCATACGATTTCCCTGTTGAACACATAACTTGCTTTAACGATTTGCTTTTCATAACGATTTCATAAGTCATCATAACGATTTCTTCAAAACTCGTAACGATTTGCTTTTCATAACGATTTCTTCAGAACTCATAACGATTTCTTCAGTGAACACAACGACTTGCGTTCTGTAACGATTTGTTAAGGGTTTTACAACGATTTTCAGAGCTCATACTCTTCGAGAGTATAAGTGTTCATAACGATTTCCTGTTGAACACATAACTTGCTTTAACGATTTGCTCTCTAACGATTTCATAAGTCATATAGACAACGACTTTATGGTTTATATCGACTTGACATTTATCTTATCTCTTGAAGCGTTGACTAGTCAAAGTCCACGTATATATCTCTCTGACTCTCCTGCATTTATGAGATCTGAATGTATCTCTGCATGCATGCAGACGATATCGTCCATTATTGTGCTTACTCTATATACATCTTTAAAACAAGCTATTTGGGATTGCTATTTTGTGAATACTCACATCAACGTTTACTGACAACAAGAGACAGCTTACTTGTCTACTGTTCTACATTTATGTGTGCAGGGTCCTGAAGACATTCTGTCATACAACGTTGGACCATATAGACGCCAGAAGACCCTATCTCTTTGCGTGCTCAAATGGATAAAAGATAGTTGAAGCTTCTAAATGTCAAGTAGTCTAACGTCTATCAATCTAAGAGACAACGGTTACTTCAACGACCGTATTTCAAAAGAAGAATAAATACAAGTGAACCGAAGTGAAGAAAAAAATATCTTGCATTCAAGCATTCAAATTCTTCGTCAAGAAGTCTAGAGCCAAGAACTTCATTCGACTTAGCTTTCGCTCTTTGCTCTCCACACTGTAGTGAAAATCTTAAGAGAGCTTGTGTAGTTTTGAGAGTGTGCTCAGCTTAGATTCTTTGCTCTCAGTGCTAGTTGCTTCAGATCTTGGCTTGCTAAAAAGCTTGATCTAGGGGCTTGAACTTATTCCATTCTCTTTGGTTGTTCCCCTTCGGTTGTGAAAGAAGACCTGGTGGTATCCAGGGTGTAAGGATCCAGTTTTCCCTTCAGTTGGGAAGACCTGGTGGGTATCCACGGGTGTTGTTATTCCTTCGGGTTGAGGAAGACCAGCTGAGCTGGAGTTGTAGCGTCCTTAGGGGGACTGTACCCTAGTTAGTAAAATCCTGAGTGGTTGCTCAGGGACTGGACGTAGACTCCTAAGGAGAGGAGGTCCGAACCAAGATAATCCTTTGTGTCGTGTGATTGTTTTCTTTGTGTGATTGGTATTTGAACTAACAATCACTACCTTCATCGAAGAACATTTTTGTGAATGTGTTTATTTACAGGTATCGTCTAGATTAATTTTTAAAGACCCATTCACCCCCCCCCCCCCCTCTGGCTCGTCAACTGGGCAACAACACACATAACCCGTTAAACCGGATCCGAATGATCGTGCTATTACATTACTATCACCTAAAAAGGAATGTCGTCCTCGACATTCAGAAACGAACCACGACAAGCTGGACTATCACC
The DNA here is from genome assembly GCA_014218235.1 of Colocasia esculenta. Lineage (NCBI taxonomy): Eukaryota > Viridiplantae > Streptophyta > Magnoliopsida > Alismatales > Araceae > Colocasia > Colocasia esculenta. Next base: position 111,038,000 of record CM024762.1, read on the forward strand.
TAAAAGGAAACAAAGCCATATACTGAACAAGTAGGATACACTTTCTCTGCACTTGCCTTTCAAACCATCTTGCACTGACTGACTCAATCTGCTTATTTCCGTGCCTATTCTGCTTTCCTTTCTCTTTGATCCATTTCATAGCTACTCTGCTCGATTATTGCAATATGTTCTTTCTCTATCTTTTAATTATAGGCGATTCTACCTTGTTGTTGGCACTTTATCTCCTTGGACTCAACCTGTCTACATTTTTTCCAATTGTGTTTGCAACATTTCTTTCTGCCCACTTCTCTTGCTTGAAACTCTTTATTATAAACTGCCACCCTAAATGCTCTGCCATGTAAAACCATCTTTAAATTCTCAAATTTCCCAGTGCCTTCCATTATCTGCCTCACTTCCAACTGTTACTTTGCCTCATCTTTATTCATATTCTCAACTGCCAGTTTCTTAAAGAAAATCAAATTACCGTAACTGAATTTCCTACCTCTTTATACCATTCTGCTCATACTGCCTTAACTCATAACTAACTAAAAACCTCTACCTTTTTGCCCAACTATGCAAAAACCTCAAACTTTCTTTTAGTCAATCAAATCTCTGGTAACCTACGAATATTAAATCTTGAGAAAGACTTTGTGCACTTTCAAAAGTGCACAAAGTGCAAGTCACATGGCCAAATTGCCCATGTGCATGGTACCACATGGGCAATTTGCCCATGTGGCTTGCACTTTGTGCACTTTTGAAAGTGCACAAAGTCTTTCTCTTAAATCTTTCATGCTTCCACTGTGCCACTCTGATTACACCAGATACTTGGCAAAATATTCCATAAACTATGTTCCCACTATCGCTTTCAATTACTTTCCACTTTCACTATTACTCTATTTCTAGCTGGACTCAATTCTAACTTTATTTGCTTCTCAAATTATCTTGCTCAATCAATTAACAATGGAAGAAAATACTGGAATTCCTGATCAGCTTTTCTTAATATTTCAATTCTGGTTGTGCCATATACTTCAATTCTGAATTCTACCATACTGCTACTGACATACCTTGCTCTTCATATACTTTCCTTGCTTTAAATAACATTCTCTAGATGATTTAACAAATCTATTGCATAATCCTTCAAAATAGTCGTTCTTTCTGCTATGAGACTGCACTCTCTTATCAGGGAAATAAAACTGCTCAGCTAACTCTGCACATATTCCACCTTCAACTTTACTGAACTTTTTTCTCAATCAGGTGCCACCTGATCCCAAACTTTTCACTATTTAACTGATCGAATATTTTCCTTTCTGTACTTAACAATTCCAATTTCCATACATTTCTTGCTCTTTTCTGTTCTATTCTGCCATATTCTAATTTACTTACTATTCTTTAACTGATCTGCCTTTTATTCTTACATCGAACTCTGAAATACTTTTATAGAAGAATACCTCTGCTTAACTAAATCACTTTCTGTGCACTGCCATGCAAACTCTTACTGAACGTTTTCTGAACCGTCTAATTATATCTGTTTCATAGTCTGCTAAATTCTTTCTTTCTCTGGTCAATAACTTGCCAACTGCATTAAACATAATATTATCTCTTCAAAATATTTCTCTTAATTATTCTACTGTCTGGCTAAGTCCACTGTACCATTCACACTGCAATTCTTCTTAATGTACAATCATCTTTCACTAAAATACTGCCATAGCCATAAACTGAAACTAATTTCTTTAAATATGATAACTGGCTCTGCCTGATTTCTTTATTCCACATTGTTGCTTTATTTTCAAATACTAAAAATACCACTGTTACAGTATACTCATTCCTTTTTAGGTGATAGTAATGTACTAGCATGATCGTTCGGATCCGATTTAATGGGTTATATGTGTGGTGCTCTTGACCAAGAGGTGGTCATTGGGCCTTAGACGTGGTTTCCGTGCATGGTGTGGGTGTTGTGGGCCGGAGGTTCTAGCCCAAACAGCCCACAGGTTCACTGTCTGTGAACGCGATGGAGTAAGTCGTCGTGATTTGAAACGCGACGGTCTCTCCCGTCGCGATTCACAGAACTACCTTTATACCAAAACTCAAAAGACTATTAGATCTAATCATAGTGAATCAGTGTAAAAAGGAATTAAATCTAACAATTAGAGTGGTTAACCCTCTCTGATACGAATTGTTGGGATCAGATATTCGGTAATGGCAAAGCTACAGGGGGGGGGTTGAATAGATTTGCAGCGGAAACTTAAGCAATTTAAAAATTACTTCAGATTTAGAATCTACTCAACTAAAAACCCCACTGATCTGATGAGATTGATTACACAACATGTGTGAGACAATTGATCAAACAGATGATGCGAACTAGTGTGTGATTGTTAAGAGATTAACCGAACCCCTATGCATGCATCTAACGATGATACAATATCAAACCATAGTGCACAAGGGATTTTAGGTGGTTCAGAAATCACACCACGTGACTCCTACATCCACCCCTCACATAGTGAGGACACACTACTCAAGGATGAGTACAATACACACACTTGATGTGATACCCTGAAATTTTCTTTCTTTTATATTGTGCATGTGTCTTTACTTGTTGCGTGTATAACATGTGTATTCAATTGTGCATATTACCATTTCTATACTTCTCATGAACACATGCATGTATATACATGGTATTTTAGGTGAGAATAAGCAATTAGCTGCTTTTGTGTATATTGTGTATACTAAAATCCTAGGCATATAATACTTAAGTAATATCAGCATGTTTAATCTAATTACCGATATGCATGTTGTATTTATCTATTTTATGCATAATATATATAATTATGTTGTATACGTGTGCGTATTTATACATATGTCAATTCAAGTGTGTGCATGCAAGAATTATTTTGTTGTATAGAGTATTCCTAGTTAACTTATTTCATATTGCATCTTAATGATATGATGCATGTACTATCTAAATCTTGAAGTGCATATTATACTACCTATTCCATGGATATTGTGTGTGAAGTATAAATGTATATATGTATGTTATCTTATGCATGTGATATCTATCTATCTAATCCTATGTACATCAATCATCTATAGTATATGAATAGTACTTAAATAACATTGTGCATGTGATAGGTAAGTAATGCTATAGGTCAAGTAAGTACATGAAAGTTATTTTTGTACAAGTATATATATATATATATATATATATATATATATATATATATATATATATATATGTGTGTGCATGCATTATCTAGCTATCAATGTATGTAGATCTCATGCATATTGTACGTGTTGTGCACATAGTAAGAAATCATTATCATATATTTTGTAAATAATTATGGGTTTATTTTTTAGCATGCAATATATATTTAAATGTATATGAATTATTTAATTATTGATGTGCCTCTTGTATTTAATTATTTTATGCATGCTGTAAGTAACCATGGTGTGTATATGTATATATACATATGTTATTCTTGTTTAAATGAAATCTATCTACTTTAAGCACGTCAAATTATTTATGGTGTGTAAAGTACTTGAATGGTAATGTACATGTAGAATTTGACTAATGAGGAGCACATTTCATTATAAGTTCATGCATGATGTATGTAATCATGTAATGTGTATGTATATGTGCATATATGTATGTTATTGATGTATATTATCCTTAATTATGATTAGTGTAAGTTGTATTTAATTAAATATTATGTAATGCTTGTACTTTATGTGGTAAGGATATATGTAGTTATTTTATATATACTAAATTGTTTTGGTGTATTTATGCATTTATTTTAGGGTTTGACGGAGTTTTGACTGCACTGTGCAGTGGGCGGCCACCCCCTGGACGCCAACCCCCTGTTGGCGGCCAGCCCTTGACGTCAACTGTGCAGTTGACTACAACCGATGTTGACGTCAATATCCTCTTGCGTAACAGTTCCAGATTTGTTAATGCTCGCGTTTTGGCCGGTTCCAGATTAGGAAACCCATCCTAATGCGTAGGAAACCTACCCTATTGCGTACCCCAAACCCCAAGCCTATAACATACACATCCTAGGTCGAGGATAAGGCTTTTAGCATTTGGTGAAACCCTTGGACCCGAGATGAGGAAAAGTTGATCTTTGGAGGGCCGGATCCGTCGATTGGAGGTGTTCCCCGAGGAGCTACTCCAACTGGAGGATAACCTATGCATAGGAGAAGATATCCCAACTCCGAGGGACCGTCTGCATCCACAGAAGAACCCGATCTAAGGTGTTTCTGAGCACCTTCTTGGCAGGGCCGAGGAGGGCTTCACCGGTGATTCTTGATCTTCGTAGATTTTTTTTAGAGGCAAGTAAACCCTATATCTCAATCTTATACATGTCCCCTTAAGTCTTAGGATTTTTACAGATTTTTCCTCGAGTCCTGGAACCCTAAATTCTCATTTATATTGAGTGATGTCTGTGTGTGCTGCTGGGAGGAAGTTGGCGGTAGCATCTGTTGTAGTCAAGTTCCTCAGTTGGCGGCAAGGGATGCTACAGTTGAAAGTAAACAGCCACATCTCTTGACGTCTACTTCTTCAGTGTCCTGAAAATGTATTGTTCGATATTATTAAGCTGTTTTAATGAATTCTGGATATAGGTACATGTTGTAAATTTTGTGGGGTTATATACAGTCATTAGGTCATATCATGAGATTGCCCTAATTTTTTGTAAACTGTGTTAATGATTAAAATTCAATATTTGTATTATGACCATCACATAAACACGATTAAATCTAGTAAAAAATGATTTGCTGTAAGTTAGAGTCTTATAATTTTCACATGACAGCATGAGGTCTACTATTTGAATTCTGAACTGTTAGCACCCAACCATGTTCAAATGTACCATGTATAAAGATATTTCAATGAATATGTCTGAAATATTGTTTAAATTGTAGAAATTATATTTATTGTTCGAAAAATCTAAAAAATTGCATATGTAATATGTTTACTGTTATTAACCTGTGATAAAAATTTTGAACTAAATTGATGACAGCAAGTATGATTACTAGTTAAACCATGGAAATTGCTCATATTAGACATGTTAAATCTAATCTTATGTAATTCAGTAACTAACAGCATGTTTAGGATTGTAATATGATTTGTTTTACTTCTACAAATAGTAGTATCATGTTAGGTTAACTTAGATATGTGTAATTGATCAATGATACATGTAAAGTGATTAAATAGTTTATATGAAGTGTGTAAATGATGAGAGAAAATGTGATAAAGAAAATGTGTAATAATTGAGCCAAGATTGACACTACTACCCTAGAGGCTTCGAGAGCTGTACATAGAAAAGTCCCTATAGAAGGCTCTACATTGTAAAAGTATGACTTAAGGGCATTAGGAAAAATCTAGAGGTGGACAAGTACCACTGGATAGGGTGGAGAGGGCTTCTCCCGGTCTGCGCAGTTACCAAGATTCACCACTACATTGCCTAGGTGGTGGGTATGTGATTATGAGTTGTGTTATGAGATATGTGTTATGAGATGCGATGAGTTGTGCTATGAGATGAGTTATGAGTTATGAGATATTGGTTTGTGTCCTCTAATTGGTAGTTAGGACTATGTGTCATGGCATTTTAAGCGATGAAATATGAATAAAGTGTAAGATGATATGCGAATGTGGCACGTGATGAGTATAAATGATATGATATGTGTGACGGAACGCCTCGGCCAAGCCCGTTAAACCGATAACGTACTTGATCCGAGTCCGCCTCCCGCGAACGAGCCGAAGCCTCGCAAGGGATACCAAACCACAGTCCGTGTAAACATAAAGGAACACACCATTTCATATAAATATTTCACAAGTTTACATAGCCATATTTCCACAAAACTGAAAAGAAGTACAAGAGCCTGGGGCATACCCCGAGGTACAACTGAAGAAAGTAAACAACTAACTACACTACACTGCTGGAGCTGCTACTACACAGCTGGAGGTACCGACCCTACACCGCTACGGCGCGGCTCTGAACTGGACGACAGTCGAGAAACATCCTCCTCGCTCTCACCTGTGGGGGTAGAGGTGAGCCTCGCTAGACACTGACTCAGTAGGGAACTCCCTCAAAACCGAGCAAACCCAACATAGGTACGAAAGCAGTAAACAGTACCAACAATTTATAGAACAGTTAAGCAGGATATGAAAGCTGTAAAGGTACTCACCGTCTGCCGACTACGAAAAAAACTGTAATAATTAAATGGCAAACCAGTACAAGAGTACGAGCTAAAGTAGAGACAGCCAAACACGAGCCACGTGAACTGGTTCGCGACACCAGCGACTGACTCGGACAAGCTAACACAAGTCTACCTCTCAGTCTCGCAGCCACGACGAAAGGTCCAGCTGCCGCTCCACATGAAAAGGTCAAGCAACTGTGGAGACCAACTAAACACCACCACCTGCGGACCACACGGTCACAGGCCATGCCTAACACCTTTGAGACCCTGGCCTGGGCCATTTAGAGTGAGGCACTGGAAAAGGACTAGCTGGGGACCAGTGTCGACTACTGTGTCCGTACCCCCAACTACGAGCGCGCTACAAGTGACTAAAGACAAACACAAGTGTCACTGTCCCACTGTCGTCTTACCTCAGCTGGACGTACAACTCAAACACAGGAGTGAGGGTGTCCAGGTCAGACGACACAGACCTCGACGGTACAACACAAGTACTGGGACAAAGCCCCGAGCTAACACCCTGGCTCACAAAGAACCTAGGGCACCCAACTGGAGAGGTAACCACGGTAGGCATCGTACTACTCGCCACGTACACAAAACCACGTGCACGTCATACACAAACCACGTGAAGTCTCGCACAAACCTCGTGCACTGATAGTCCACTACACGTGAACATCACGTAAACACGTAAAGAACTGACTAACTGCGTACCTTGTATGCTAGCCACAGAAACCTTGTGCACCGAGTGCACAATAGGTGCCAACGCACCACTTGATATTGCTAAATACCGAATATGCAATATTTAAATAAAAGCATGCTGGCGGCAACATCGATTGTCGTCGATGGGATATAAACGGCAAGGTTTTTGCCGTTAAGATCTCAGCTGAAGAACCTGGCGTCAATCGATATTGACGCCAAGCTCCTCAACCCCAGTTTCTGCAGAAACCCTAAACCGATTCTACAGGCATTCTTGGTCCCGAAACTATCGAGAAAACATGAAGAAATACTTCCTCTAACATGCATGAATCCTAATCAACTCGAAACAACATGTTTCCATTATTAAATTGCTCAAACCACCCGTGTACCCCGCATGGATACCATTACCCAAAAATACAATTATCATGCAGATTCATTCTTTCTAATTGCATTATCACAACCTATAGGAACTAAGGGATCATCCCCTACCTCAATACGCTCTTAAACCTCCTAAATTCTCCTGCTTCGCACCAAACCCTCCGCGAGCTCCTACGGCGATTACACCTCGCTCCGGCATTTCCTTGGCCGATTCGTCACCACCTCGCATTCCACGATCTCCCAATTATCCTTTTACAACCGTTGGAAGCATTGGGGAAGCAAGGGCATGAAATCCGGACAGGGGAGAGGGAGAAATGGGCTGAGGAAACTGTCCTCGGACAGACCTATATTCTGCAGGTTGCACAGGTTGACGTCAACATGGATGTCGCCAATCAGACCGCCAAGGCTAGGCGTCCATATCCCTTGTCGCCAAGTTCATAGAGTAAACGTCAACTTACCTGGACGCCAACAAGTCAACGACCACACCTGGCCGCCAACTCCTACTCAACTGCAGCAGGTCCTATTTTATTTCAGGACCCAACCTGCACCACACCTGCGCACACCACATGTTCAAACCACATTGGCCTCACAATGGCCATCACAGCCATTACACACATGATCCATAAGGATCCGAAAAGCACGCGACGTTACATTACTATCATCTAAAAAGAAAATTTCGACCTCGAAATTCGTAACACAACTCAAACTTAAACAACTTAAACATGCACACTTTTACAAGTACTATCATCTAAAAAGAAAATACAAAACCTTATTCAAATAGATAGGGATACCCCTTAGCTATCTCCTCGGCTAACTCCCAGTATCCTCACCACCCAACCTATTTTCCCATCTCACTTTAACTAGCTCGATTTCTTTATTTCTTAATTTCTTTATCTTTCGATCCGTGATCTGCACTGGATATTTTGGCATGGTCATATCCGGCCTCAGGTCACCACCCTGATATCTGATTATCTGAGCTGGGTCTTCAATACACTTTCTTAACATAGGAACATGAAATATATCATGGACATCCGCAAAATCTGTTGGCAAATCCAGCCTATAAGCTGTTTCCCCAATTCTTTCAATCACTTGGAAAGGTCCCACATACCTTGGCTCAATTTTCCAGTCTTGCCAAATCTCATAATACCTTTACTCGGGAAAACTCTCAGAAAACAAAATCTCCCACTTCAAACTGAAGTGGTCTCCTTCGGGTATCTGCATAATTCTTTTGCCTACTCTGGGCTGCCTGCAATTTTTCCTTAATAAGCTTTACTATTTCTGTGGTTTGCTGAATCAATTCAGGACCCACTAATTGCCTTTCTCCCACTTCATGCCAGTTCAATGGGGTTCTACATGGCCTTCCATATAAAGCTTCATACGGTGCCATCCAAAGACTGGTATGATAGCTATTATTGTAGGCGAACTCAACCATTCCCAAATGATGCTCCCAGTTACCTCCCCAAACTAAACAACAAGCCCGCAACATATCTTCAATCATCTGAATAGTTCTCTCTGTTTGACCATCTGTCTGGGGATGATAAGCGGAGCTATATCTCAGCTCAGTACCAATTACTTTCTGCAGACTTCTCCAGAAACTAGAAGTAAATCTTGGATCTCTGTCAGACACAATAGTCTTCGGAATACCATGCAGTGGAACAATTCTTTCAACATAAACCTTTGCTAATCTGTCCACTGTCCAAGACATACTTACTACCACTAATCTGCATACCTTGGTCAATCTGTCAACAAACACCCAAATTCCATTATGTCCCGAAGCTGCTCTTGGTAAGCCTACCACGAAGTCCATAGCAATATCATCCCATTTCCACAGTGGAATGGGTAGCAGTTGCAATAGACCTCTAGGCTTCTGATGTTCTACTTTAATCTGTTGACAGATAGCACACCTTGCAACAAATTCCGCTATTTCCTTTTTCATATGAGGCCACCAGAAATGCTTCCTCAAATCATGGTACATTTTAGTACTACCCGGATGGATAGTGTACCTAGATTTATGAGCCTCCTCCAACACTCGCTGCTTTACCTCTCTTTCAGCTGGAACAAACAACTTGCTTTTGAGCTTAACCACACAATTATCATCAATGGTAACCCCTTCCATCTTTATAATCTCAGCTAAACTTACATCTGCTTTCTGAGCCTCAATAATCTGCCAATACAAGGACGTCTCTACAGCACTAGCAGCTAGTACTGCCCGTCGCTGACTACTGGGCACATATAAGGAGTTCTCCACTAACTCTTCATACAGCTTCCACTCTTTGATCATCATCAGATTTATATATGTCTTTCTGCTCAAGGCATCTGCTACAACATTGGCCTTACCCGGATGGTAAGCCAAACTAAAATCATAATCCTTCAAATATTCAATCCATCTACGCTGACGAAGATTTAAATCTTTCTGCGAGAAGATATACTTCAAGCTTTTATGATCTATAAAGATCTCAAATCTCTCGCCATACAGATAATACCTCCATATTTTCAAAGCAAACACAACTGCTGCCAATTCCAAATCATGAGTGGGATAATTCTCCTCTGCTGGCTTCAATTGTCTGGACGCATAAGCTATCACTTTGCCATGCTGCATAAGCACTACGCCAAGTCCTCTCCTTGAAGCATCAATATACAACACAAAACCACCACTCCCTGCCAGTAATGTCAATATGGGTGCTGATGTAAGTCTTTTCTTCAATTCCATAAAACTTTTCTGACATTCAACGACCACACAAAAGGCACACCTTTCCTAGTTAACTTGGTCATAGGTGCCGCAATCTTAGAAAAATCTTGAATAAAGCGCCTATAATAACCTGCTAATCCCAGAAAACTTCTAATCTCAGTTATTGTCTTAGGCACTTCCCATTTCATCACTGCTTCCACTTTACTTGGGTCCACTGCCACTCCCTTAGCTGAGATGACATGACCCAGAAACTGAATTTCTTTCAGCCAAAATTCACACTTACTGAATTTGGCAAACAACTGGTTATCCCTTAACAACTGCAGAGTAAACCTCAAATGAGCTGCATGCTCCTCTTCAGATGCTGAATAAATCAGAATATCACCTATAAAGACCACAATGAATTGGTCTAAATACGGATGAAAAATTCTATTCATCAGATCCATAAAACCTGCAGGAGCATTAGTCAACCCAAATGGCATAACCACAAACTCATAGTGACCATATCTGGTTCTAAAAGCTGTTTTATCTATATCCTCCTCTTTAATTCTCAACTGATGGTACCCGGACCTCAAATCAATTTTAGAAAATACCTTTGCTGATTGCAACTGATCAAACAGATCATCTATCCTCGGCAAGGGTACTTATTCTTAATGGTCACATCATTCAATTTCTATAATCATACACATACGAAAACTTCCATCTTTCTTTTTCACAAACAATACCGTGCTCCCCACGGGGAATGACTCGGTCTAATAAACCCTTTTTGCAACAGCTCTTCTAATTGCTTTTTCAATTCTTTAAGTTCTGCTGGTGCCATCCGATATGGAGCTTTAGAAATCGGCATGGTACCTGGCAGCAACTCAATGGTAAAGTCCACCTCTCTATGTGGAGCTAAACCAGGCAAATCTTCAGGAAAAACATCAGCAAATTCCCTAACCACGGGAACTGCTTCCACTGACTGACTAGCTTCTACCAAACTCACCGAGGCTAAATAAGCCACACATCCAGCATTTATCAACTTTCTAGCTCTAATTGCAGAAATTAGAAACTTAGAGGTATAAAAAGGCATACCTTGATATTCAAATATCACACCATTAGGATGACAAAACCTGATCCTTTTCTTTCTGCAATCTAGCATTGCTCCATAAGTCTCAAGCCAATCCATACCCAAAATAATATCATAATCTATCAACTGCAGGGCATACAACCGACCCGGCATCTGGTTCCCTTCAATCATAACAGGAGCTTCATCTATATAGCTTGAAGTGAGCAGGAATTCACCCGAGGGAACCTCCACTACTAACTCACAAGACTTTTCTTCTAAAGGATGAGCCATGCAATCCAAAAATTCTTCGGAAATGAAAGAATGAGAGGCACCCGAATCAAATAGAACTCTTGCTGAATAATCATAAAGAGGTAAAATACCTTCTATCATATTCGATGCCTCCGCCTGGGCTCAGGTGATAGCCATAACCCGGCCTCTTCCTCGCTGCTGCGGTGCTCCTCTGCCACGACCTACCTGTGGCTGCTGAAACTGCTGAGGCTGCTGCTGCTGCACACCTCTTCCATACCCATACTCTCTTAGATAGGGGCAATTGCGGATCAAATGCCCCAGCTGATTACAATTATAACATCTATACCCTGGTGGAATAATGGGCTGCCTGGCAGTACTCTGCTGCGACTCCTCCACCTCTGGCCTACCACGACCTTGCTGAAATTGCTGTCGACCTCCCCATCCTCTTCCTTTACCTTTAAATGCTTGCTTCAATTTCTGACCCCATTTACCAAAGCCTGATGAAGAAGGTCCTGCTGGTGCTTTACCCTTACTCACACCCACCGACTGCTGCGGTAGCCGAAAACTATCTGAGCCTGACTCGCTCACCTGACGAGTCCGAATAGACCTCTCCAACGTAGCTGCCCTCTAAGTTGCTTCTTCCACTATTTTACACATGAGAGGTACTATTGCATCCTGCAACTCCACTCTCAAACCTCTGATGAAATACTCAACCATCATATTATTATCTGATACTACATAAGGCGCATAATGACTAAGTGCCATAAACCTCATCTGGTACTCTAAAACTGAAGAGTTACCTTGTTGGAGTGTCCGAAACTGCTCTCTCTTCACTTGCTGTACTTGAATCGGAAAGAATGTATCGTTAAATACATCAAGAAATTCCGACCAAGTAGTAGCCTCTTCTGTCCTGCCTGCAAAGGTGGTCTGCATCTTCAATCGCCACCATTCCAACGTAAAACCTCTCAACTGATAGGCAGCTAGCACCACTTTATCTGTTGCCGAACATCTCATAGTCGCAAAGACCCTCTCAATCTCATGAACCCAGTGTTCTGCTGTATCTAGATTCGGCCCTCCTGAGTAAGTAGGCGGCTACAATCTCAGAAACTTCTCAACTTGCATCACTGGTTCTTCTACTACTCTTACTGGTGGTTCAAAAGGTAACTCCATCCCTGGCGGTGGTAATACAGGAGCCTCAGGTACAACCCCTCCAACAACTGGGGGTACTGCTGCTGGCAGCATTGGCGCTTGCTGATCCATCCTTTCCCAAATATCCATAAGGCTTTCCCAAATCCTCTCTATCATACGCTGAGTGCTCTCCTCTGGATCATCTCCTCCACCACCCCAATCTCTTCTATCAGCCATTTCAAACTTCTACATAAACAGAACACCAAACAAAAATAAAACAACAAATTATCAGAAACCAGGGCCCCTATCAGTAGTGTACAAAGACCGAAATAAGGCTATGTATCTTTCTAGTTCCCTTATATTATCACGGACCTTGCTCTGACACCAACTGTGATGGAACGCCTCGGCCAAGCCCGTTAAACCGATAACGTACTTGATCCGAGTCCGCCTCCCGCGAACGGGCCGAAGCCTCACAAGGGATACCAAACCACAGTCGTGTAAACATAAAGGAACACACCATTTCATATAATATTTCACAAGTTTACATAGCCATATTCCACAAAACTGAAAAGAAGTACAAGAGCCTGGGGCATACCCCGAGGTACAACTGAAGAAAGTAAACAACTAACTACACTACACTACTGGAGCTGCTACTACACAGCTGGAGGTACCGACCCTGCACTGCTACGGCGTGGCTCTGAACTGGACGACGGTCGAGAAACGTCCTCCTCGCTCTCACCTGTGAGGGTAGAGGTGAGCCTCTCTAGTCACTGGCTCAGTAGGGAACTCCCCCAAAACCGAGCAAACCCAACACAGGTACGAAAGCAGTAAACAGTACCAACAATTTATAGAACAGTTAAGTAGGATATGAAAGCTATAAAGGTACTCACCGTCTGCCGACTACGAAAAACAACCGTAATAATTAAACGGTAAACTAGTACAAGAGTACGAGCTAAAGTAGAGACAGCCAAACACGAGCCACGTGAACTGGTTTGCGACACCAGCGACTGACTCGGACAAGATAACACAGGTCTACCTCTCACTCTCGTAGCCACAGACGAAAGGTCCAGCTGCCGCTCCACGTGAAAAGGTCAAGCAACTGTGGAGACCAACTAAACACCACCACCTGCGGACCACACGGTCATAGGCCCATGCCTAACACCTCTGGAGACCCTGTCCTGGGCCCTCTAGAGTGAGGCACTGGAAAAGGACTAGCTGGGGACCAGTGTCGACTACTGGTGTCCGTACCCTCAACTACGAGCGCGCTACAAGTGACTAAAGACAAACACAAGTGTCACTGTCCCACTGTCGTCTTTCTCTCAGCCGGACGTACAACTCAAACACAGAGTGAGGGTGTCCAGGTTAGACGATACAGACCTCGACGGTACAACACAAGTACCGGGACAAAGCTCCGAGCTAACAGCCTGGCTCAAAAAGAACCTGGGGCACCCAACTGGAGAGGTAACCATGGTAGGCGTCGTACTACTCGCCACGTACACAAAACCACGTGCACGTCATACACAAACCACGTGAAGTCTCGCACAAACCTCGTGCGCTGATAGTCCACTACACGTGAACATCACGTAAACACGTAAAGAACTGACTAACTGCGTACCTTGTACGCTAGCCACAGAAACCTCGTGCACCGAGTGCACAATAGGTTCCAACGCACCACTTGATATTGCTAAATACCGAATATGCAATATTTAAATAAAAGCATGCTGGAGGCAACATCGATTGTCGTCGATGGGATATAAACGGCAAGGTTTTTGGCCGTTAAGATCTCAGCTGAAGAACCTGGCGTCAATCGATATTGACGCCAAGCTCCTCAACCCCAGTTTCTGCAGAAACCCTAAACCGATTCTACAGGCATTCTTGGTCCCGAAACTATCGAGAAAACATGAAGAAATACTTCCTCTAACATGCATGAATCCTAATCAACTCGAAACAACATGTTTCCATTATTAAATTGCTCAAACCACCCGTGTACCCCGCATGGATACCATTACCCAAAAATACAATTATCATGCAGATTCATTCTTTCTAATTGCATTATCACAACCTATAGGAACTAAAGGGATCATCCCCTACCTCAATACGCTCTTAAACCTCCTAAATTCTCCTGCTTCGCACCAAACCCTCCGCGAGCTCCTACAGCGATTACACCTCGCTCCGGCGTTTCCTTGGCCGATTCGTCACCACCTCGCGTCCCACGATCTCCCAATTATCCTTTTACAACCGTTGGAAGCATTGGGGAAGCAAGGGCATGAAATCCGGATAGGGAGAGAGGGAGAAATGGGCTGAGGAAACTGTCCTCGGCAGACCTATATTCTGCAGGTTGCACAGGTTGACGTCAACATGGATGTCGCCAATCAGACCGCAAGGCTAGGCGTCCATATCCCTTGTCTCCAAGTTCAGGAGTAAACGTCAACTTACCTGGACGCCAACAAGTCAACGACCACACCTGGCCGCCAACTCCTACTCAACTGCAGCAGGTCCTATTTTATTTCAGAACCCAACCTGCACCACACCTGCGCACACCACATGTTCAAACCACATTGGCCTCACAATGGCCATCACAACCATTACCTACATGATCCATAAGGATCCGAAAAGCACGCGATGTTACAATATGTGTTAAGTGAAAGTAAAAGAGTAAATGATATGAAGAAAATGTGAAAAGATATGTAAGAGAGTGTAATGTTAATGAGAGTATGCTTGCATGCGAAAACCGATGTATTAATGCACCATATTCATGTTTTTCATGTAATAATATCTCAATTGCAATACCATGTTTAGCATCATGTAATGTAGTTTAATTATCTACATGTATTAGTGTATGTGAATAAACATATGTAACCATGTCATTTATGTAATATGAAAGATGAATATGTAAAATTGTTGAATGGATAAGATAAAATATGAACAAATATAAATCCATGTAATTGAGTTTATTTTATGTCAAAACAGCAAGTAAAGTGTAGTTATGAATGTGACAAATGCATGAATTAATGTTTAGGTTCCATGCTAGATGTGATGTCCACATAGTACATAAGTCCATGTCTAAAAATGGTATATGTTTGCTAATTGCTTGAACATGTCCTAAACCTTTCATTCATGGTATAAAATGTGAAATCATGTGAAATGACATTTATTTACATTAAAACAGCAAACAAATGTGCAATTAAATATGAAAAGTACATGTGAAAAGTGAATAGTCATCATGCTAGGTTGTTCATTTCTTATGCTTCAATCTATATTCTAGTTTATAGAAAATATATCATGAAATAGATAATGTTTAAGTGGAGGTATCATGCTACATGTTAGGTGTAGAAAATATGTACAAATATATGTTAATATCCATGATTTAGAATAAATATGTTGAAGCCTAAAGCATGTCTAGGTGGTTTAAACATGTGTTGATAGCAAGAGTATGTATCATGTAAATTGTTATAGTTTAATTGATAATATGAATTTCCTTATTATTTGAAAGCTAATGTGTGAAATATGTTTAAAATTGAATCTTTGGTTTGCTTGCTGAGTCTTTCGACTCACTCTTACTTCGGCGTACAGGTTGACAGGTATCTCGTGCTAGAGAGAGGCATAGCGTAGAACACTATCTTGGAGGAGTAGCTTTTGTGGAGCTTAGTAGTTGTACTTTCCCTTTTTCATAGTACGATAAAGTTATTGTATGAACGATATTTTAACAATGTAGTTCTTTTATCATGTAATAGTGGACATTGTCATTTTTTTCGTTATAGACTGTGGAATGTGTGATGTTGATGGATTAAAGTTGAGTTGTTTATTTTATTTCCGCTGTATTCATTGCTATCCACGTACTATTCAACCTATCGGGTAGTGTTGGGTTTTATCCCACTGTGACGGTGCTCTTTATATCGATGGGGATTGGTATAATCGTACCGGTATGAGGAGGGTCGTTACACTTGAGCACAACGGCTCAAACACACGCACACGCTAGATCAAGTCCACAATAGATCAGATCCCCTAGCCTTGATCTAATCAACACACCACACACACAAATCAGATCTATGCAAAAGCCAGCATAGACCACTAAGCACACACTTTCACAAACTCCACGTACTGATCTCCAATCAGTACACACACACACACACAGAGATATATGAATTGAATTGAGAAAGATATGAATGAAGGAAGAAAGATCTCTTCAACTCTTGATTTGATCACCACGATCACATATCTATATTGTTTCTTCCTTGAGACTGTTGTTGTTTGAATTTCTCTTCTTCTTCTTCTTCACGATGGGGATGCTCTGCTTTGGATCAAGGTCTTCTTGGAGTTGCTGATCAGATGATTGTAGACACACAAATTTGGCTTCACCGCGGGTAAATTTCATATTGCGCCATAATGCCACAAATGGCCTTCATTTTGCCTTGAAAGAGAGTTTTCCCCATCATTCTGGATCACCCCCATCTTTCTCCGGTGCTTCCCCTTCATTTCCAGGGCCCTTCGGGAACTATAAGCTTCAATTCCTTGTCGCGACGGGCATGGCAACCGCATTATGAAAGGCGTCCAGGATGCTGGACGCGATTCAGGACTTTATCGCGACGGCTATAACAGGCGTAACTTTAATGCGACGACCTCTGGGGCCGCTATCTTAACGCGTCGTGCATGTCGGACGCGTTTATCACCACATTTGAGTCGCGTCCGGCGTGACTGCTGCGATTTAAAAGTCAAAAAGGCTATGCCCCGAAAGTCGCTGTACTTGAGAGCCTACGCCGAGAAATCATCAGAAAATCATGTAATCGCATCCTGCCACCCAGACGCGATTCAGAAAGGTCAAATCCTAAAATTCCCAGCAGACAAGCATGTTTATGAGCTGATTGCCTCGAAAATCACCTCCAAGGTAATCACGTCGGCCATAGCCGCCACGTTTCTGTTGAACCACTCTTTTATTACCCTCATATTTTGGTGCTAACAATATTTATGATTAGATTATTTCATAAATATTCATGAAATAATCTAATAGTAAATATTGTTAGCACCAAAATATGAGGGTAATAAAAGAGTGGTTCAACAATCTCCCCATTTTTGGTGATGACAAAATTTATGAGAATTTTCTGACAGAGATACTTAAGACAAGAAAATACAGAAAATTCATAGTGCATACTTACTCTCCCCCTTTTTGTCACTAACCAAAAAGGAAGGGTCTTACCATGCATATTTTCCCCCTTTGAGAGAATTTCTTACCAGAGAGGGGTTCAACAATAATTGTCGAAGATGAATAACTCCCCCTATGAATGCTCCCCCTGAGTGTGAGACTCCCCCTAAGCATAAGGCTCCCCCTGACAGGGAGGGTCCTCTTGAGGATTCTTTACTTGTTTGTCGACAGGTGTTTCTTGGTGTGTCGACCTGTTGATCTCTTGACTGATTGTTTGTCAAGTCTTCAGAATTATTGCTTGTATTGATCTAAGAACAACTTGCAAACATTGTCAGTAGCATTGTAGTTTACAGAAACATAAATGTAAAGCAGAAATTTAAATAAAAACTAAAACTAAAGGATGTTTTTGAGCATCCTCTAACCATACCTACTTGAATGTCGTTTTGTTGTTTTACTCATCAGGAGCAGATCGACATTCTCTTCATCTTCTTCTGTGCTTGATCTATCTGAGGAGTTATCCCTAGTAACAGTAAAGAGTTTCCTTTTGTGTTTCCTGTGTTTCTCCTCCTTTCTTTTCTTATTTTTCTTCTTGCTCTTGGCTAATATCTTCGGATGATTTCTTCTTCTTCATTGTCACTATCACTGCTCATATAGTCATTAGTAGTGTCTTCATCCGCAGTGCTTTCCCCAGCCTTGAGTGCATTTGAGTGCTTCTTCCTGCTAGAGGATTCTACTAATCTCTCCATATTAATCTCATGAGCCATAAGGGACCCAATGAGTTTTTCCAGAGACATTCTCTTTAGATCATTTGCCTCCTCAATAGCTGTCACTTTAGGAGTTCATGTAGAGGGTAGAGATCTAAGAATCTTCCTGACCATATCTCCCTGTCTGTATTTCTTTCCCCATCCTGTGAGTTCATTGATAATCTCATAAAGTCAGTGTACATTTGAGATATGGACTCACCTTGCTCCATTTGGAACTTTTGATATTTTGTCACCAAGATATCAATCCTGGTTTCTTTTACTTTGTCAGTTCCTTCATATGTAAGCTTCAGTGTTTCCCACATGTCCTTTGCCGTTTTGCACGCAGAAATTCTGTTGAACTCCTTTTTGCTGAGGGCACAACACAAAATACTTTTTGCCTTACAGTTGAAAGATATCTTCTTCCTATCATCATCTATCCACTGATTTTTCTAGTTGGTGACTAGGAGATCACCTTCTTCAACTATGGACCATATCTGGTAGTCATAACCTTGTAGAAAATATTCCATTCTTGTTTTCCAGTAAGCATAGTCTTCTCCGTCGAACAGTGGTGGTCAGTTGATAGACTGACCTTCAATATAACCTTGGGCTGCCATGGATCTTTACTCTTCAGATCGTTGGATCTTCTTCTTTGTCGAAGAGACTCGCTCTGATACCACTTGTTGCCCAGCTAGGTAGCCCAGAGGGGGGTGAATGGGACTTTAAAGAATTATTAGCATGTACCTGTACTTAAAACATTCACACAAAGATGTTCTTCGATGAAGGTTAGTGAAGGGTAATACAAACAACAAACACACAAGAAATCAATCACACAACGCAAGGAATTATCCTGGTTCGGACCTCCTTTCCACAGGAGTCCTATGTCCAGTCCCCAAGCAATCTCTTGGGATTTCACTATCTAGGTACAGTCCCCCTATGGACACTAAACACCCTGGATAGCCCACCAGGTCTTCTTCTCTCTTTCCCAGGCAAAAAGGTAGCCCACTTCTTTTACAGGCTCAGAAGCAAACCTCCTGGAACAGACCCCAGGATGGTCCTACAATACCCAGCACCCCAGCTAGTCTTCCTTCTCCTAGAAGGGAATAACACCCTGAATGCCCACCAGGTCTTCTTCTCTTTCCCGGGCAAGAAGGTAGCCCACTTCTTTTACAGGCTCAGAAGCAAACCTCCTGGAACAGACCCCAGGGCGGTCCTACAACACCCAGCACCCCAGCTGGTCTTCCTTCTCACACGAAGGGAACAACACAGAAAAGTGTTCAAGAGAGGATGCCCCTAGATCAAGCTTATAGAACAGAACTTGATCTGAAGCAAGGACTGAGAGGATGTAAAGATCTATAGGATGATCTCTCTCAGTGCTGAAGGCTCTCACAAAGATCAACACTGAACTCAGAGAGCTAAGAGCTAGACAGAAAAAGGAGTGAGGCTTTGCTCTTTTAGATGCTCGCAGAAGAATCTTCAGAAGGAATGGGAGCGTTGTTTTTCTTCTCTATGTTCACTATCTTCTTCTAGAGCTTCTTTCTTGTATTTATATCTCCAATTTGAAATATATTCGTTGAAGTATCCGTTGTCTCTAAGCTTTGTTTACGTTAGACTGAGTGGCACTTGGAAACTTCCAGTCAACAGTCTTTTATTCATTTGTGCACGCAAAGAGATAGGATCTTCTGGCGTCTATATGGTCCAACGTTGTATGACAGAATGTCTTTAGGGTCCTGCATACATTAAATGCTAGAACAGTAGACAGCTAGGCTGTCTCTTGTTGTCAGTAAACGTTGATGTGAATATTCACCAAAATAGTAATGCCAAATAGCTTGTTCTAAAAGATACACATAGAGTAAGCATAATGGCAGACGTTATCGTCTGCATGCATGCAGAGATACGTTCAGTCTACATTTAATGCAAAGCTATCATAAAGATATGAGAGGATTTTGACTTTTCAACGTGTTATAAAGATAAGTCACAAAATCGATCTATTTATGACTTATGAAATCGTTAGGAATAACTAAGTAAATCGTTATGATCAAATCGTTATGACAAATGTGTTATAAGTAAATGGTTATAAGATGTAAAGAAATCGTTACAGTGCTAGGAATCGTTATGATACTGAAGGAGTCGGTGTGATCACTAAAGAAGTCAATATGAATACTTAAGAAATCGTTGCACAAAGCAAATCGTTATAGTCACTAAAGAAATCGTTAAGATTACTTTAGAATCGTTTCAATGAGCAAATCGTTACGAATTCTAAAGAAATTGTTACGAAGTCTAAAGAAATCGTTGCGATGAGCAAGTCGTTACAAAGTCTGAAGAAATCGTTACGAGGTCTAAAGAAATCGTTGCGATGAGCAAGTCGTTACGAGGTCTGAAGAAATCGTTATGAACACTTAAGAAATCGTTGCAGAAAGCAAATCGTTGCGAAGTCTTAAGAAATCGATGTGAACAAATCATTCTGGTCTCTTCACAAATCGTTATGAGAGACTTAACGAATCGTTCTGAGAGCAAATCGTTATGGCTACAAAAAGAATCGTTCTGAGATCGATTTCTTAACAAATCGTTATGAGAACGAATCGTTGTTTTCACAAAAGAAATCGTTCTGGCAACCAAAGAAGTCGATGTGAAGGCAAATCATTATGTCACTTATCGATACCACTTATCGAATCGTTATGAAGATGAACGTTGTGAGGGCAAATCGTTGCACTCACTTATCAAATCGATATGAGCCTTAACGAATCATTGTAGCGCTTAAGGAATCGATCAACAAATCGTTAATGCTATTAATTTGGCACTTTAAACTGAAATAAAGTGCCAAATTAATAGCGTTAACGATTTGTTGATCGATTCCTTAAGCACTACAATGATTCATTTTTAATCACGCTATAACGATTCGTTAAGGCTCATATCGATTTGATAAGTGAGTGTAACGATTTGCCCTCACACGATTCGCCTTCATAACAATTCGATAAGTGGTATCGATAAGTGACCATAATGATTTGCCTTCACATCGACTTCTTTGGTTGCCAGAAGGATTTCTTTTGTGAAAACAACGATTCGTTCTCATAACGATTTGTTAAGAAATCGATCTCAGAACGATTCTTTTTGTAGCCATAACGATTTGCTCTCAGAACGATTCGTTAAGTCTCTCATAACGATTTGTGAAGAGACCAGAATGATTTGTTCACATCGATTTCTTAAGGCTTCGCAACGATTTGCTTTCTGCAACGATTTCTTAAGTGTTCATAACGATTTCTTCAGACCTCGTAACGACTTGCTCATCGCAACAATTTCTTTAGACCCCGTAACGATTTCTTCAGACTTTGTAACGACTTGCTCATCGCAACGATTTCTTTAGACTTCGTAACAATTTCTTTAGAATTCGTAACGATTCGCTCATTGAAACGATTTCTTTAGTCATTATAACGATTTACTTTGCACATCGATTTCTTAAGTAATCTTAACGATTTCTTTAGTGACTATAACGATTTGCTTTGTGCAACGATTTCTTAAGTATTCATATCGACTTCTTTAGTGATCACAGCGACTCCTTCAATATCATAACAATTCCTAGCACTGTAACGATTTCTTTACATCTTATAACAATTTGGTTATAACACCTTTGTCATAACGATTTACTCAGTTATTCCCAACGATTTCATAAGTCATAAATAGATCGATTTTGTGACTTATCTTTATAACACGTTGAAAAGTCAAAATCCTCTCATATCTTTATGACAGCTTTGCATTAAATGTAGACTGAACGTATCTCTGCATGCATGCAGACGATAACGTCTACCATTATGCTTACTCTATGTGTATCTTTTAGAACAAGCTATTTGGCATTACTATTTTGGTGAATATTCACATCAACGTTTACTGACAACAAGAGACAGCCTAGCTGTCTACTGTTCTAGCATTTAATGTATGCAGGACCCTAAAGACATTCTGTCATACAACGTTGGACCATATAGATGCCAGAAGATCCTATCTCTTTGTGTGCACAAATGAATAAAAGACTGTTGACTGGAAGTTTCCAAGTGCCACTTAGTCTAACGTAAACAAAGCTTAGAGACAACGGATACTTCAACGAATATATTTCAAATTGGAGATATAAATACAAGAAAGAAGCTCTAGAAGAAGATAGTGAACATAGAGAAGAAAAACAACGCTCCCATTCCTTCTGAAGATTCTTCTGCGAGCATCTGAAAGAGCAAAGCCTCACTCCTTTTTCTGTCTAGCTCTTAGCAATCTGAGTTCAGTGTAGATCTTTGTGAGAGCCTTCAGCACTGAGAGAGATCATCCCTATAGATCTTTACATCCTCTCAGTCCTTGCTTCAGATCAAGTTCTGTTCTATAAGCTTGATCTATGGGCATCCTCTCTTGAACACTTTTCTGTGTTGTTCCCTTCATGTGAGAAGGAAGACCAGCTGGGGTGCTGGGTGTTGTAGGACCGCCCTGGGGTCTGTTCCAGGAGGTTTGCTTCTGAGCCTGTAAAAGAAGTGGGCTACCTTCTTGCCTGGGAAAGAGAAGAAGACCTGGTGGGCATCCAGGGTGTTATTCCCTTCTAGGAGAAGGAAGACCAGCTGGGGTGCTGGGTGTTGTAGGACCGTCCTGGGGTCTGTTCCAGGAGGTTTGCTTCTGAGCCTGTAAAAGAAGTGGGCTACCTTCTTGCCCGGAAAGAGAAGAAGAATTGGTGGGCTATCTTGGGTGTTTTAGTGTCCATAGGGGGACTGTACCCTAGATAGTGAAATCCCAAGAGATTGCTTGGGGACTGGACGTAGGACTCCTGTGGAAGGAGGTCTGAACCAGGATAATTCCTTGCATTGTGTGATTGATTTCTTGTGTGTTTGTTGTTTGTATTAACCTTCACTAACCTTCATCGAAGAACATCTTTGTGTGAATGTTTTAAGTACAGGTACAGGCTAAATAATTCTTTAAAGTCCCATTCACCCCCCCCCCTCTGGGCTACCTAGCTGGGTAACAGTTTCAAGTCGCGGCAACCATGGCGGACGCGATTCCATTCCTTATCGCGGCGTCCTGACAGGACACGATTCAGAGACATTGACGGCAATCAGGCGTCTGTCTCATCGAATTGACCTTCTAAAATGCGGCCTGCCACCCAGACACATTTAAACTCTTGTCGCGGCGCCAAAGCCCGACACAATTCAAGTCGTGGCCTGCCACCCAGGCGCGATTTAGTTTCTTCTCGCGGCGGCTGTACCCGACACGAGTCAAGTTTTTACCTCTATAAATTGACCCTAGAGGGTCATTTGTAAGGGGGGTTCCACAAAGCGGCGAAGCCTTGCCGGATCCTTGCCTCGACTCTGAGCCATTCCTCGCCGGTTCTTTCTTCTTCCTCGGAGTCCGGCGCCGTCGTCTCCTTCCATTCCACGTGCGAGGCGGGAGCGTCTCCCTCCTCTGCTTCCTCTGTCCAACCAGCAACGGCCCGTCACACCACACCAACATTTGGGGAAGCACCCCCCCCCTTCCTCTTTCTCCTTTTATTTGCATTTCCATTTTCTCCGGGCCCCACGTGGCTCTTTACATTTTCACCTCCTCCGGGCCCCACGTGGCCCTCCTTTATCTTTTTTTACACACATTCATTCATACACACACACCATTTTTAGGGGTTTAAAAACCACCATCCGGTGAGTCCTCCCCATTTTACTCATTTCATTTATTTATTCGGGATTCGGTTTGCTAATCCCCATTCTTATTTGTCTTTTTTGCAAGGGTAATCAAATGAGGAAACACCCTCTACCACGGCCGGCCATGTTCGTAGAGGAAGATAGGGCCCACATCATCCCCCGCGCAATCTCCCCGCCAAAAAGGTACGCTTACGATCACTTCTTCCATATCGCACCCCTCGCCGTGCACCTTCCATTCGACACCCTCGCGTGCCTGGCGATCACGATCTGTTTTCTTTTCCCCCGTCCATTTTCATTTCAAACCTTCTTTGTGGACCGTTCTTCATCCTCCCTACCTAAAAAGGGGAACGGAAAATACGTCTACAAATTTGGCGATCACGGTAGGACATCTTTTGCGCTTTTCCTTTTGATTACCCCCTCCCTTTGTGCCCCACGTGGCACTCTTCTTTACATTTACATTTGTTTTATACTCTACAAAAAGCATGTTGTGTTTTGATTTTTAATTTTGTTTTCCTCCTTTTGTTATTTTTTTTTATATATCCTACCCTTTCCTACACTATTTTTCTATCCTCGGGTGGCTGTAGGAATCACGTCCAACACAGAGGATGCGTTTATAACGTGTCCACTGCACCAGACACATTCCATTTTGTTGTCGCGGCGGCCAAAGCCGACGCGTTCAGCTCCCTTGTCGCTCCGGCCTTAGCCGACGCATTCTTGTTGTCGCGGCAGCTAAGCCCGACGCATTTCTTTACTGCTTTTTTTCTGCTTTCCGTTTTCTTCTCGGGTGCCTATTTGGAATTGCGTCCCACACAGAGGACGTGATTCACTGCTTGATAACGCGGCCGGTAATCCGGATGCGTCTCTATTTCTTGTCACGGCGGCCATAGCCGACGCATTTCTGCCTGACATCGACCGTCCACAGGAACCTGTTCATGGCTCTGATAGCCTTCGGTGCTTACAGACCCGCGTCCAGGTGACTGGATGCGATTCAGAAAATTGCGGTCTCTGTATCGGACGTGATTTGACTGACTGACAGAATCGCGCCTGCTTGGTCGCCACTTTTGCTATAAATTGTTGCATACATGGCATATTTTTTATTGGTCGGGGGACCTCCTTCCCTCATATCCTAGATTCCACACACCTCTCTTGGTAAGGGCGACCTCTCCTTTGGGCATTCCGTCTCATTGGACTAGGGAACCTTTGCCAAGAGCCCCGTAAGACTCCATACCCCATGGATTCCCTCACGGCGGGCCGAGCTGGCGGTACCCTTCCGTTGACCCGGGTTAGACATCCCATTGCGTGGTGAGAGGTGATCCTTTGTTGCACCCCGAAGTACTCATCTTCTACCCAACTAGGAACTCACCTGGAGTGACACAATATTTTTCAAGCCATTAATTAATTGTGAAACTCTTTTAAAAATGAGCGCTAAGCATTACAACTTGTTTGGACCGTATTTGATTGATTAATCTTTGTTCAACCTCGTTTGCTTATTGCTTTGTTAAAAATGGACACATATTATCATGCCGATTTTTATTATGGGGACTATGAGGATAATGTTAGATCTCCATCTTTCCAATCTCATATCTGTCCATCTCACCACCGTGAGGGACAACCTTCCACTTCCTATGGTTACGTGCGCACACCGCGCACTAGCCTATCTGATGTCCCTCCATACCTCACTCCAATCAAAACCCGGCAAGAGCCTTCCCCCCACCAAGATCCAACAGTTCAAACTGTCCTGCATGCACTTGATCAACTCACCCCTCAACAACTTGATCTGATCCAATCTTTAGTTGAGGGTGTGACTCCTTCTCCCTCTCCTTCTCCCTCTCCTTCTCCTTCTCCTTCCCCCAGGCACCCACCTTTGTACATTCCGGCGACTTCGCCACATGCCCCTGTATATTCTCCATCGCTTTGCCTCCCTGGCCATTTGCACTCCCGTGCTCCGGTCATAACAGACTGCCCCTTGGGAAGGCCCATTAATTCAAGGCCACCCCCATGTGCTCCCTTACATGCCCAACGACAACCATCCACTCCACTCCAAGATGCTCTTCTCCAAAAATTGAATAATTTGGAGGTTCAAAACAATAAGCTTTCCAATCCTATGGGTGACCCCATTGCCGCCATGTCGGCTCTCCCTCAAATTTATATTCATCCTTTGGAGATGCCAACGTACTGACTGTACAATGGCATGGGGAACCCCTACCTTCACATTAAAGAATTCCTTTATGAGTCTTCTCGTTGGCAACGTGACCCCATCACGTTGGCATATTTATTTAGAAAATCTCTTGATGGCCCTGCACTCAAATGGTTCTACTCCCTAGAGCCAAGTGAGGCAAGAGACTTCCGCTCTCTGCATAAGAAGTTCCTTCAGAGATATAAAGACCGCGTCAGCCCTTATCTGTCTGTCACAATCTAGCATCCGAAAAGATGAGGGCCGACGAGGCCTTTGTACAATTTGCTGACCGTTGGAGGTCAATGGCCACTCGCTTACAGCATGAGCTCTCGAAGTCAAAGCAAATCAAAATAATCATTTCCAACTCTACTCCGAGGTTCAGGCACATCCTGGCCATGAACCAAATCACCTCCATGGAGGAGCTCTACGAGCGGGGATGTTACATTCAGGCACATCTAATGAACTCCCTGATCGTAGATCTTTTTGATCAAATTAAATCGAGAAAGAACGGATCAGTGGACGCCATCCACCATCCACCTCGCTACCATACAACATCCACTTCATATACACCTCCGCAAGTTCCCATTTACCATAACATGCCTCCACCCAGGCGTCCACTGATTCGTCCTCCTCGGACTCAGCAACCTCCAACTGGGCCCTACGATGCCCCAATTTATGAAGAAGCTCATGTGCCCTGCATTGCACCTGCTCCGGCACCCATGCTATCTCCTGCACCTCCACCCTGACAACCCGAACAACCTCCACTTCCACCACAGCCTATTGCTCGGGCTGAAGTTGCCAATACCGAACCCATCCAGGAAACCACTTGGTGCTATGACGATGAACCTTCGAGGTCATGTCTACGCCATTTATCTACACCTCCTACATTGCCATCCATTGCCATTAAGCCCTCCATGATTAAGCCTCCACCTACCATTACACCAATCGTTACACCTCCCATTATGCCAGCACCCTTGGCAGCCGAACCCGAGCAAATCTTCCCCTTCATACCCATTACGCTTCCACTGGCCATACAACCTCCCATTACTCCATCCACATCCACCCCCATCCAACGAAGCGGGTGCAAACGTTTAAGGAGATTCAAGCATCAGCAGAGGAAGGAAGCCCTGGGACCGGGCATGCTTTTCAAAATCTAAGATTACATTCCTCGCATGCCGGTCATTGTCAAAATACCGGCACATTTACTGAGCGGAAGTCCTCCCCTCCAATCATGGCCGTCAAGAGGCCTTCTAAATCTATGTCAATCATTCTCGTTGCCAACCGGGTTCAATTCAAAATACTCATAGGGAATCTCTCCCTCCATGCTCTCATGACCTCTCATACAATTATTGTGAACCTTCCCACTCCAGTGAAGGGTTTAGCTTCTCATATTGTGCTCACGCACTCCAAAGTCAAATCTTTGACACAATCTATTATCCGAGGGGTCGTGCCCCTTCCATATCCAACGTTTTACAATCTTTGGGCACGGTCCCCTCTTTGTTGCTTCCAACTCCACCAGTGGAACTCCCCACCTTTTCATTAAACTACATTCCAAGAAGTTACCACTATTGTTTGAAACTCCAACGGAAGTCAACAGTCCAATCATTGAGAGCCGTTCAAACTCTCCGAGAAGAGCAAGATCATCCGCCCGCTGGGCAAAATTTGTGAGGAAATACCTGAGGGTCAGAACGTCGATTCCCAAGCGGAAGCCCAAGCGCCGGGCAAGGCAAAAGACCAAGGGGTTTTCTCCACCTTTTCCATTTTCTTTCCAATCATCCTTTGTGCTCCTCAGCACCTTTCCGTGGGTTCTCTGCATTCCCTCCCCATGGAGGTATTTTACTTTCATTTATTGTACAATCCATCCTCTTGCACTGGGCATCACGCCCCTTTTTGTACTCCCCTCTGTGCCCCACGCGGCATATCTCCCTCCAGTGCCCCACGTGGCGCATCTCCCTTCTGTGCCCACGTGGCACATCTCCCTCCAGTGCCCCACATGGCGCATCTCCTTCCAGTGCCCCACGCGGCACGTCTCCATCCTGTGCCCCACACGGCACGTCTCCATCCTGTGCCCCACGCTGCGCACCTCCCTTTTTAGCCCCTCGCTACCCACTTGTTCCCTTCTCTCCTCCGGCTCATCCAGATTCTCTTCCTCTTTTAGGGCATCGCACCCTCCTTCTTCTTCAATCCCCTTTGACTTGACCTCGCCGAAGTCTCCAAAATCTTTCCTCCACTCTCTCCTCGCCGCCTTTAATCGGGTCCTTCGACCCTTCTCGCACTGTTTTAGGGGTTTTAGCCCCCACTCGTCATTTTAATTCCAAACAAAAATGTAAATTCTTGTAGACCTCTAAGTCTCGCCCCGATGCAGGGCATTCGTCCTCCTTTACCCTCCAGAGTCTTACTATATTTTAGCAGTCAATGAATATTTCAGCATTGTCATGCTATCGCAGCATTTTTGCTATGAGAACTCCGCGCCAGGAGTCTAAAATTCTTTCCCGGGTCATTAAGGCTTGCCCTCAGCATGGGCACCTGCACACACTTCACGGTGTCCTAGGCCGATTGCTCCCGGTAGACACCGTCACCGTCATAGCCATGCCTGAATGGTGCAAATGTCTGTTTCTCCTCTCACTGGACCGAAGTATGGGTAGTAGAGGTAGTCTGGGCAAGGCAACCAACCCTAGGCACTCCGTCATAAGAGGATGTCCTCCTAAATGGGTAAAGTCAAATGACCAATAATCCAAGTCGCAATGCATGTCAAGAGCGGCAAAGTCCCTGCGGAGATCTAAATGGACCCGGTCGTATGTATGCAAAAATCAAAATCAATCAATGATAATAGGGCATGGCAAAGAGTGGCAAAGTCTCCGCGGAGATCCAAATGGACCAAGTCGTACGCATGTCCCTACAATCAAGTGGTCATCACTCAAGATTTCAAAATAATTCAAAAGCCCCAATGCTTAAATGAGACTAAATCTTCTGACGGTTGTGCCAAGGAAGGAAGTCAACACCCAACTCCTCAAATACCCATACCAAGCTTGTCTCCAAATATTCTTCCCTCTCCCTACTAAGACTTAGTCACCTTTTTCAGGCATGGCTTTGGTAGTGCACTGTTAACCAAGTGCAATTAGTCCGTGGGCGCCACGTTAAAATGCACGCCCCGCTCTGGGCATTCTTTAAATGACACGGGAGTCAACAAGGACCCCTTACGAGTCAGTTTTCATAACTCTAATACCGCCTTGGCATGGCAATGCTAAAACAAAATCCATAAAAATCCAAATATTTCCAAAATCACAATAAAATTCAGATGTTTTTATAACCCACAAAAATCAAATATTTTCAAAAGTTCAAAAAATCAGATATTTCCAAAAATCAACAAAAATTCAAATATTTTCTAAACTCCAAATTCAAAAATCAAAAAAATCACCGATAGTATTGCACAAGGCAAGCACATTGCCTCCTATCTGCGTCAGATCAATGCAAATCTTCCCCTTCATGGTTCCTCCCATCCTTGACTCCGATCTCCTTAGCCAGGGATCACCTATCCTCATGGTCTAACAAAATAAATTGTTTGAACTATTCTGTCGTTGACTACTTTAGTCATGCTCCATGCTATGAATGTTGTTTTTCCATGATGTTTGTTGTTTTTGGCTAATGGGTTTTGAGTGCAGGATTCGAGTTACCTCATCTGGTGCTACATCAAGCCTACTGTCTCTCACCGTCAACTATCTGCATCTACTATATGTTATACCCTTAGAGCACACCAAGGACCTTGTGGCTCTGAGGAATCTGGGATTTGAGTTCCCCTCTATCAAAAACAATGATTATCCCAGAGGATCCTTAGCCGCACGGATAGGCCGTTACGCTTGGCATATGAGGACGACGGACCCATGCATAAAACCCCGGTCCTGACTCACCGGCGTAACAATATTATCCTTGGTTATTTTCTACTCCTCTTTTAATCTTATTTTTTTTCTAGCCCATCATACATGCATATTGAAATCTCAGTGGAAATCCACTCTTCCAAATCAATTTGAGGGCCATCCGCGCCTCGAAATTCAAATCAATCTTGAAATATTCCATTCTGGGTCGAATACCCAACCCCATTTGTTGTCGCCTCCGGGCCGATTTCCTTAAGAATCCTTTTGTTTGGACTTATCCCTTTTATTTTCCTTCTCCCAGAGATCCACTTGAGGCAGTGGCAGATGCCCCCGATGGTGAAACCTAACGGATTGTGTCCTTAAGTACTTCCCCGACGCTGGAAGTTGATCTCTCCTTCTCTCCCAAGACCCACCTGAGGCAGTGGCAGACGCCCCCAATGGTGTAACCTAACGGATTGTGTCCTTAGGTACTTCCCCGACGCTGGAAGTTGGTCTTTTCTTTCATTTTCGCCCTACGCGGCACCTTTCCTTTCTTGTCCTTTCCTCTTTTGTCCAAGCATTTGTTTCTTTAGGTCTTCTTTCCGGTGGTGACTTCCTAGGTTATTGGTGAAAGACTCTTATTAGGTGGCAGTCCCCAATGATTATGCGTGTCTATTTTTCACCTTGGCGTCTACTTTTTAGTCCGCTCTCGCTACACTCCACTTCGCTACACTTCATTTCTTTCTATTTTACTGCGTTCCATTCCACTCCATTTCATTCCACTTTGTGTCTCTTCACTTCGCTCCCCTGCAAAGTAGACGCCAAGGCGTGGCAGCTGTAGACACGAGAATTTGGCTCCACCGCGGGCAAATTTCATATTGCGCCATAATGCCACAAATGGCCTTCATTTTGCCTTGAAAGAGAGTTTTCCCCATCATTCTGGATTTCCCCCATCTTTCTCTGGTGCTTCCCCTTCATTTCCAGGGCCCTTCGGGAACTATAAGCTTCAATTCCTTGTCGCAACGGGCATGGCAACCGCATTATGAAAGGCGTCCAAGATGCTGGACACGATTCAGGACTTTATCGCGACAGCTATAACATGCGTAACCTTAATGCGACGGCCTCCGGGGGTGCTATCTTAACGCGTCGTGCATGCCGGACACGTTTATCACCACATTTGAGTCACGTCCGGCGTGACCGCCGCGATTTAAAAGTCAAAAAGGCTATGCCTCGGAAGTCGTTGTACTTGAGAGCCTACGCCGAGAAATCATCAGAAAATCCTGTAATCGCGTCTTGCCACCCAGACGCGATTCAGAAAGGTCAAATCCTAAAATTCCCAGCAGACAAGTGTGTTTATGAGCTGATTGCCTCGGAAATCGCCTCCAAGGTAATCGCGTCGGCCATAGCCGCCGCGTTTCAAGTCGCGGCAGCCATGGCGGATGTGATTCCATTCCTTATCGCGGCATCCTGACAGGACGCGATTCAGAGACATTGACGGAAATCAGGCGTCTGTCTCATCGAATTGACCTTCTGAAATGTGGCCTGCCACCCAGACGTGTTTATACTCTTGTCGCGGCGCCAAAGCCGATGCGATTCAAGTCGCGGCCTGCCACCCAGACGTGATTTAGTTTCTTGTCGCGGCAGTTGTACCCGATGCGAGTCAAGTTTTTACCCCTATAAATTGACCCCCAAGGGTCATTTGTAAGGGGGGGGGGGGTTCCACGAAGCGGCGAAGCCTGCCGGATCCTCACCTCGACTCCGAGCCATTCCTCGCCGGTCCTTTCTTCTTCCTCGGAGTCCGGCGCCGTCATCTCCTTCCATTCCACACGCGAGGCAGAAGCGTCTCCCTCCTCTCCCTCCTCTCTTTCCTTTGTCCAAGTAATGGCCCGTCACACTGCACCAACGTTTGGGGAAGCACCCCCCCCTTCCTCTTTCTCCTTTTATTTGCATTTCCATTCCCTCCGGGCCCCACGTGGCTCTTTACATTTTCACCTCCTCCGGACCCCACGTGGCCCTCCTTTAATCTTTTTTTACATGCATGCATACATACACACACACACACCATTTTTAGGGGTTTAAAAACCACCATCCGGTGAGTCCTCCCCATTTTACTCATTTCATTTATTTATTCGGGATTCGGTACTACACGCCTCATTTCGCTAATCCCCTTTCTTATTTGTCTTTTTTGTAAGGGTAATCAAACAAGGAAACGCCCTCTACCGCGGCCGGCCGTGTTCGTAGAGGAAGATAGGGCCCACATCATCCCCCGCGCAATCTTCCCGCCAAAAAGGTACGCTCGCGATCACTTCTTCCATCCCGCACCCCTCACCGTGCACCTTCCATTCGGCACCCTCGCGTGCCTGACGATCACAATCTATTTTCTTTTCCCCTGTCCATTTTCATTTCAAACCCTCTTTGTGGACCGTTCTTCGTCCTCCCTACCTAAAAAGGGGAACGGAAAGCACGTCTACAATGATAATCTTCTAGGATTCTTCTGTAGTAGCTCTTCTTCTTCTTCTGTTGATTTGATGAAGAGCTTGATCACCAGTCGATCTCCTGAGATGAGATTCTTGGTTTGCAACCTTCCAGAGATGAACAGAGCACTTGAGAAATCTCTTCTAGCCCCCTCTAGCCTCTTTGGAGTTGTGTTGGCTCTCTTGTACAAAAAGGAATCCAAAGGATCTATATATATGTGTGTCCTAGTCTCACACAACTCTTGGGATTCGTGAGAGAAGAGGACGACCTAATAGAGATCACATGTTTGTCACATGTTGTGACTTAACAAGTGCCTATCGACAGATGTCCATCGGCTGTCGATAGATACTGCAGCACATATGTCTTCCAGAACTTTAAATCTGAAACAAGGACTGGGTTGTCGACAGATGAAACCTTGCTGTCAACATCTACTGGTTAGATTGGTTTTTCCAGAAGCTTTCTGAGGAAGATCTTCAGTGGCTGTCGATAGATGGGTCCTGGCCTGTTGATAGCTGCTGCTTTCCTGGGTTTTCCAGAACCTGTTTAAAGGGAGGACATCAGTGGCTGTCGACAGGTGCAGTGGTACTATCGACAACTACTGCTTGATGGTTAACCTGTGTCGACACATACATGACTTGTGTCGACACAACTGGCTTCTTCATGATGTACACTTCCATTTGCACTTTATTTCCCACAAGAAAGAAGCTATAAATTAGTTATCATGTAGGCATATATATATTTCAACATCATGTTATAGTGTCATGTCATTTTAAACATAAAGACTGAATGAAAAGCAATCATGTGTCGACACCAAGAAGGTCATGTGTCGACACACATAGACAATAACTTGACACATGAATTTTCAGCATGATTGAGAGTTTTTCCATCAACAACACAAATATGTCATCATCAAAAATAGTTGTGTTATCATTAAGAACATCTTAACATGAATGACCATGAATGTGTCATCATCAAAAATAGATCAAAGTAATGGTCAAGTCAGTGAGTATGGTTATTCAAATAACTATTCAAATAACCACAACTCAACATTCTCCCCCTTTTGATGATGACAAAATATACATTCATAGTTCTCCCCCTTTTTGACAACATCAAAAAGATGAAGAGAAACTATAAATGACAAAAAGGCACAATGGTCATGAACAACATTGTTTTGAGATTGGCAAGCATGAAATTTGCACAAGATGGACAATAGGGATAGCATGATTGTTTTCATTCAAATAGTTGCAATCATTACAGAAGTTTGCAGTTGCAATCATATTATTCCCCTCAAATTCTCCCCCTTTTTTATAACAATAAAAAGACTCTCTCCCCCTTAATCAACAACAAGTATAGTTACCCCCTTGGTATAACACTCTCCCCTTATGACGGTGCCAATGAAGTAAGTAGGAAAAAGGGATACCAAAGAACATCAATGGATGGAGATCAAAGTGTGAGTGACATGTAAGCAAGGGGTGGAATTGGGAGATGAATGATCAGAAATGATCAGAATCAATGAGATCTTTGATATTGAAATATGAGAGAAAAATTATTGTGTCTTTGGATTGTGCATCAAAGTTTAATAACAAAGACACATTCAATCACAATATATGTCAAAGTTTTAATGACCTAAATGTATTTAAAAAGATGAAGCAAATGTGTTGAAAGTGACCTATATGAGTGGACAAAAGTGTTTATCACATGAGTTTAGTAGCTAAACATTTAACACAATGTAGAATAATAACTCTAAACCTAATTGACATGATTTCATCTAGGTTAATGTACATGATGTTCTTTTATGCTCTCTTTATATTTTTCTTTCATTTTGTGAGAGAGAATACAAGAGTAAATTGGTCAAATCACACCTTTCAGTGCAAGATGTCACATTTACCCAATGCAAGACCTCCTGATTACTCAGTGGTTTAACCTTCATTACCTTATTCAGAGTTGAAACAATTTGTTTGTCACCTTTTGACGCGAGCCAAAACACTTGATTAAGTGAAATGAACCCGGTTACTCAGTGATAAAGTGAAGTTTTCATTGCTCTGTTTGTATCTCTCTATTTTTATGAAAACTTTCTATTTGAAATTTTTTAAGAACAAACTTACATTAATTAGAATAGACATGATCATGAGTGTAGAGAAATTATTCTTAATATGTGTTAAGGATAAAGCTTCAAAACATACACATGTTAAACACTAAAGCTACTCATGTGCCTACAAGTGTTTTGCAACTCAGTTTAAATGAGTTTAGCATTAAAAATTGGCATAAACTTATTATTAGATTGTATCTTTAAAACTAAACTGAGTGCACAAATATTTTAGTCTTTATGTATGAAATCTCTCAAATAGGAATATCATAAAGACTCATTTATCTTGACACAAGACTTGAATAAATGGATAATGTTTTTCAAGCATGATTTTGAGTGGATGTTAGCATGATGACTTATGAAAGAACTATCTCCCTCTAAATATGTGAAGATTTCAAAAAGATAGATGATGATGTGTCAACACAAAATCCTTAGTGTGTCGACACACGAGCAAAAATTCTCAAGAATAGAGTAGTAGTGAACAACTAGTGTCGACACATGAGCAACTATGTGTCGACTTGATCATGATAAAAAAATAACTGATGTCGACACAAGAGAAGATGTGTGTCGACCTGAGCATGATCAAAGTTAATTTTTTTTTTTTGAGATTTTCAAGTTCCAACAAGTTTTAATAATTATTTGTAGCATTTTTAAGTGTTTTTTGCACTTTTCCAAATTTACTCCCCCTTAGCATGTGCATGGAATGAAAAAGTTTGTAAACAATTCACACATGATTATTCACACAATTAGCCTTATACATAACATGACTTTTGGTACTAGTGGAGTATTTTACTCACGCATAATGATAGCTTCCAAACAAGTATAACTTGTTTTTCCACATGTCATCATTTGATATACCAAGAAGTCAAAGCAGTTGATATGCACATAGAATCATGGGCATAGTTAAACAAGCATGATAATACAAACATGATTCCAATTGTTATGACACAAAGTTATTATTGGGAGTAACATCAAAACACACTCTTCATTGTTCAGATAAGACTCTAGGAATTTTCTTTCAACTCAAGCAGTTCAATTCTGAAATGATACGAAGTTTTACCTGAACAGTCTTCATTTGGATTTTACCTATGGTCTTCAATTTTTGTTGTCTTGCACAACCAATGTCTTGAATTCATTTACAATGTATGGCTGCAAGGCTCATCAGCTTGCTGATCAAGCTGGCTTTGGGACCCATATGGACTTGGGTCCTGCAATGGAGCAAAAATTAGATTGTAATATTAATTTTTTAATCCAAAAAATATTTTTGATATAGGTGCATTTCTTTCATTAATGGAACTATGAGCAGCATTAGTTCCAAATTTTCTCTTAGCCTTGTTCAATGCATCTATGTTTTCATGAAATATTTTATTTTTAGGATTTTTAGCATGAAGAACAAAGCACTTCTTTTGTTCAGCAATCATGGTCTTATGTACATGGATTTTTTGAGTATTTTCAGCATGAACATGATTTTTATTCCTATGTACATGGGTATGTGTATGAGCATGGGGCTTGGGAACATGCACAAGATGATCATTTCTATACCAACAGCCCCTAGAGATATGACCATGTTTATGACAAGTAAAGCATTGGACAGACTTGGCATATTTATTAGAGTGTTGACCTTCATTCCAATAGAATTTGGCAAGGTGATCAGGTCTGTTGCAATTAAACTAGACGAGTTGAGTATTTACCTGGATCTTACCATAGTAAGAATGCATTGGCTGAAATCTCTGAGATCCTCTTGAGTACCTTTGATTATCCTTGGGTTGAAAAGAAGGAGGTGGTACCCTTTGGTATCTCTTGGCATGATGTGGAGTTGGAGATTGCCTTGAAACATTCTAGGCTAATGGAGGAGATGTGAAGACCGTGTAGAATCATGTTTTCTTTTCAATTTTCTTTTTCTGATTTTCGATTGAGACAGGGTTCTTCCTATTTGCAGTATTTTTGTTCAATTTATCATTTTATTTTTGAACATTTTTCTGAACATGAATCTTAACAAATTTTTCTTTAGGTGCAGCAAAATTCTTGTTCTTAGAGACATTGACAAATGAGGTATGTGTTTTGTTTTCAAAATTCTTTTTGTTCAAGGGGTTAAATCCTAAACCCTCCTTTTGAAAATTGACTTTTATTCCAAGAAGATTATCCAAGTTCTGAGTTCTTTGAACAAACTTAGACAAAGTGGATTTTAAACTATTAACAGTTTTGTTCAATTCAGAAATCTTCTTTTCAGAATTTTGATTTTGTTTAATAAGCACTTCAAGTTCATTTGTCAATTTTTCTTTTTTAGCTTTCAATGCATCAATTTCTTCTTCAAAAGTTTGAAGTTGGTTTGTCATGACATCCAGACCATTTTTCATTTGGTTCGTTTCAATTTCACTTTGAACAATTTGATTTTCTAAGTCAGCAATTTTCTTCTTAGAATTGTTCCATTCATCATTTAATGGTCTGTCATGATACAAGCATTCAATCTTCTTTTTCATATGATTATTTTTCTCAACCAATTGATTGCATTTTTCTTTTATTTGATGATCATGAGCCATGTGGGAGATTTGTTTGTTCAATTGATCATTATCAAATTTGAGATTCTCATTATGATCAATCAACTTTTCATTTTAAATTTTCAAATCAAAATTTTCAGATTCCACCTGATCATGATCTTCTTTCAATTTGGACAACTTGTTTCCATAGTTTCTGACTTCATTCTCCAATTTTTCATTCTCCATTTTCAATTTTTCATTTTCTTCATAGAATGCTTGAGCATTATCAATTCTCATTTCATTCTTCTCCAATTTTTCTGTTGAGCTTCTTGTTTTGAGATTTTACCTTCTTAGACTGATTGCACAAGTGCTCATAGCATTCTATCAATTCATCATAGGATATATCATTCTTTGAATCAGAGTTAGACATTGATCTATCACATGAATCTGAATCAGATTTACCTGATCTTTAAGAGTTTCTTGACTTCTCTGACATATGTGATTCTTCAGATTTGTCTGAACGAGGAGAGCCTTTTGAGCCGCCATTAGCTATGTAGCAATTTTCCACTTTTCTTCCTTCTCTTCTCTTCAAATTCCCTGAAGATTCTTGTAGTTTAGAAGATAGTAATAAGCTTGGGGATTTATTTGAAATTATAACAGGAAATTCATGCAGATTAAAGTAATTTGCCATTATACCAAAACTCAAAAGACTATTAGATCTAATCACAGTGAATCAGTGTAACAACGAATTAGATATAACAATTAGAGTGGTTAACCCTCTCTGATACCAATTGTTAGGATCGGATATTCGGTAATGGCAAAGCTAGATGGGGGGGTTGAATAGATTTGCAGCAGAAACTTAAGCAATTTAAAAATTATTTCGGATTTAGAATCTACTCAACTAAAAACCCCACTGATCTGATGAGATTGATTACACAACGTGTGTGAGACAATTGATCAAACAGATGATGCGAACTAGTGTGTGATTGTTAAGAGATTAACCGAACCCCTATGCATGCATCTAACGATGATACAATATCAAACCACAGTGCACAAGGGATTTTAGGTGGTTCGGAAATCACACCATATGACTCCTACGTCCACCCCTCACACAGTGAGGACACACTACTCAAGGATGAGTACAACACACACACACTTGAGCACAATGGCTCAAACACACACACACACGCTAGATCAAGTTCACAATAGATGTAGCAACCTGAATTTTTGCGAAAAATAAAAATTTAAATAAAGAATTAAAACCTAGCTAAATGGATATTTAAATGAAAATAGCATTAAATAAAACCCATTAAATGGAAAAGAGTAATGGGTTTTGCTTAATGGATCCTCTAGAATTTATTGGGCCAAAAATATGAATTTACAAAGGGAGAATATTAAGAAAATACCCTAAATTCGGAGTTTAATTATATCCTAATTGGAAAGGGGTTATTAAAGCAATAAAAGTGGCAATTAGAGTTGGAGTTGGATTCCTAAACCTACCCCATATAGTCTAGCACGAATTTAGATACTATCCTAACCCAATTAGAGATTAGAAAGCAAGAGAGGAAAGGTGGAGTTAGGAAATCTCGTAATTAAGAGGAATTTGAGTAGTAGTAGGAATAGGAACTTGTATTTATATAAATACACCTCTTAAACCCTCATGGCCAGCCCTAGCTCGTGCAAAGGGGTTCTTGGACGTGGAGAGGAGGCCAAGGAGGAGGAGAAATCGAGGAGAGGAAGATCCATCAAGCTTCTTCCTTCGTTCTTGGAGTTCTAAGCCCTAGAAGATAAATCAAGTCAAAGGTATGCATTCTCACGAGCAAAATTAAATTAAACTCATCTATAGGTAGTTCCAATCACCAGGAACAAAAGCCCTCTTGATTCCCTCTTTTTCATCGAGCCAATCTTTTGTTCTTAATTTTAGAAGATCTGCAAACATGATAACCCCGAGACATCATGTTTAATTCTAAACTCTATTTATACTTGATCCCATGCTACGAAATTTTTACTGTAGATACTTCATGTTGTTAGGGATCTTTTGCCCCTGAAAGCCCTAATTTTTGTTGAGTATGTTGCTCGAATTAAATCAATCTTGCTCTATGTATCATGTTCTGTGTTACTCGTTATTGTTCATGCTCAAACCATGTTCAATCCATGCTCTCTCTCTAATTCCTATTTACTGGAAGTACTCTCGCATGTCTAGTTACATTTGCCACTGGTTTCATGATTTTTCATCGCGTGTACAATTAGTTATGATTTTCTGAACGACCCTGTATCAAAATCTGATATTCATGGACCGCAATCCAAGACAGAGCAGAACTCTGTCAGACTCAGTCCACGGACCTGAGAATGCGACGGCCCGACAGGTCGCGTTCTCAAGCCCGTCGCGACGCCTCTGCTTGTCGCGTTTTGAACGCGACAGTACCCTACGTCGCGTTCTGGCCTTCTGTTCTGGCAGCCCTGTCGCGACCCGTACAGGACCCTGTCGCGTTCCATCAAGACCCTGTCGCGACTCTTACATGAGTACGTCGCGTTCACAAGATTTTGCATGAAAACCCCTAAGATTTTTGACAGTCACATACGCAGTAAGAACACCTGTTCTAAAATGGAGCTATATTGAATGCTTTAAAATACATATTCACGACTTCTTTTCTATCCATGATGTCTCTTACACATGCACACACATGCACCATCCATATATGGCTGAAATCTGGCATAAATATCTCATAATGTATTGGGTAATTTATTGCAATAAAGTATATTAATTGCCCTATTTTAAGGACTTGTATTCGTTTCTTGCGTTGTTTATATACCGATATCGACGCTCCACTGTTCTAAAATTCCTCTAGAACGTCGAGCACCTGTTTTTATATACACACTTTACTTGGCTTATGGTGAACTCTCCGTCGGATATTCCTTTCGCCGGACTAGTGAACCCTTGCACAAGGCCTCCGTAAGTCTCCTCTGATCATGGATTCCCACATGGTCGACGAGCCGGTTGTACCCTAACACCCATTACACCTTTAGGGATCGATACGATCCAAACGGTTATTAGAAGTTCGCTCGTACATTGAATCACGCTGGACCTCTGGACCTGTGCTTAACATGGCCAGTGGTAGGGTCGTGAGTTCCACCTGACTGCCAACACCAAGTGCGCATGTTATGCAACTGTTACTATCGCCTGTTTACTCGTCGCATTACGTGCAACGTCCACTAGCTCTCATATGTACTCTACTCGCTCGTCTATTCACGTTCACTCTACTTTCTCATCTATTCATCTAGTGCTCTCATCTACTTCTTGGTACTCTATATTGGCCATTGACTGATTGTCTAAAGATAAACAATATAACTAATACCTGGCAATATATAAAGGGCCCGATCTGGTCCTGGGATGTGTGCCCGAAAGTGCTAGTGTCCATGGGAGTTAAATAATCAGAGTGTTTGGCATTACACTCAAGTGCTATCTATCTCGACTATCTATATGACAATCAAAACACAAAACGTGGTATACTCTCTCGATGTCTAGAATGACAAACAAGTGCTATACTCATCGTGTTATTAATTTACTTGTGCTAGTTGTGCTATGGCCATCCTGCTATTCGTGTTATACTCGATACTTGTGCTATTTTTGGAAACTATACTCGATCTCGTGCTATTGTGATATCCTGTCATCTGCTGTACTATCTCTTGCTATATTTTGACTCTCTTATACCTGCTATCTTTAGATACTCTGCCATTAAATGCGTTAATTATTTAAAGCCTGCTTGAGCCTGAGATTTAAGTCCTACTGGGTGTTATCGCTCACCCTACGTTATTTGATGTTGTGTTCTCAGGTGAGACCGAGGATGACACATACACTCACGAGGAAGGGAATGACCAAGAGTGAAGCCAGGAGTACCCTCGAGTCATTATGTTATCTTAGAGTTGTAGTTAGTTATTTCCATTTATTGCAATGTAATTGGGCCCTATAGAATGGCTCTGATAGTAGTGGTTGTAACTAGACATTTGAAAAGTTATTAATGAGAAAGATTTGCTTTAGTAATATTCAATGTGCAATGGTTTGATGTCTAGTACTCGCTCTATACATTTTCTTGCAACTGCCTTTGCGCTTCGATATTCCGCGTCGGGGCATGACAATAGATCAGATCCTCTAGCCTTGATCTGATCAACACACCACACACACAAATCAGATCTATGCAAAAGCCAGCATAGACCACTAAGCACACACTTCCACAAACTCTACGTACTGATCTTCAATCAGTACACACACACAGATATATGAATTGAATTGAGAAAGATATGAATGAAGGAAGAAAGATCTCTTCAACTCTTGATCTGATCACCACGATCACAGATCTATATTGTTTCTTCCTTGAGACTGTTGTTGTTCGGATTTCTCTTCTTCTTCTTCTTCACGATGGAGATGTTCTGCTTTGGATCGAGGTCTTCTTGGAGTTGCTGATCAGATGATGATCTTCTAGGATTCTTCTGCAGTAGCTTTTCTTCTTCTTCTGCTGATTTGATGAAGAGCTTGATGACCAGTCGATCTCCTGAGATGAGATTCTTGGTCTGCAACCTTCCAGAGATGAACAGAGCACTTGAGAAATCTCTTCTAGCCGCCTCTAGCCTCTTTGGAGTTGTGTTGGCTCTCTTGTACGAAAAGGAGTCCAAAGGATCTATATATATATATATGAGTGTCCTAGTCTCACACAACTCTTGGGATTCGTGAGAGAAGAGGACGTCCTAATAGAGATCACATGTTTGTCACATGTTGTGACTTAACAAGCGCCTTTCGATAGATGTCCATCGGTTTTCGACAGATACTGCAGCACATATGTCTTCCAGAACTTTAAATCTGAACCAAGAACTGGGTTGTCGACTGATGAAACCTTGCTGTCGACAGCTACTAGTTAGCTTGGTTTTTCCAAAAGCTTTCTGAGGAAGATCTTCAGTGGTTGTCGACAGATGGGTCCTGGCCTGTCGACAGCTGCTGCTTTCCTGGGTTTTCCAGAACCTGTTTGAAGGGAGGACATCAGTGGCTGTCGACAGGTGCAGTGGTGCTGTCGACAGCTGTTGCTAGATGGTTAACCTATGTCGACACATACTTGACTTGTGTCGACACAACTGGCTTCTTCTCTTCTGACTGTTGTCTGGAGAACAAGGGATGTGTCGACACACAATGGACCTGTGTTGACACAATTAGCTTCTTCATGGTGTACACTTCCATTTGCACTTGATTTCCTACAAGAAAGAAGCTATAAATTAGTTATCATGTAGGCATATATATTTCAACATCATGTCATAGTGTCATGTCATTTTAAACATAAAGATTGAATGAAAAGCAATCATGTGTCGACACCAAGAAGGTCATGTGTCGACACACATAAACAATAACTTGACACGTGAATTTTCAGCATGATTGAGAGTTTTTCCATCAACACCACAAATATGTCATCATAAAAAACAGTTGTGTTATCATTAAGAACATCTTAACATGAATGACCATGAATGTGTCATCATCAAAAATAGATCAAAGCAATGATCAAGTCAGTGAATATGGTTATTCAAATAACCACAACTCAACAACTAGTACGTCTACTGGTGTCTGTCCCCCCAACCACGACCGTGCTACAAGCGACTGCACATCCACAAACACAAGTCGCTACCCCCAGTCGTCTTTCCCTTAGCCGGATGTACAACTCAAACACAAGAGTGAGGGTGTCCAAGAAGACGTCTTAGATCTCTGTGGTACACACCGTACCGGGACATGCCCCGAGCACAACATGCCTGGCTCACATAGAACCTGGGGTACCCGACTGAAGAGGTATTCCGGAATAGGCGCCGGACCACCAGACTCGGCAAATACACAAACCACGATACATGCACATACTACCTTTATTTATAAACCATGGTACACCAATATCATAGTTAGCTCGTCACCGGTCACCATGTGACCTTCAAGCCAACCTACACCGATATATACATGAACCACAATAGCACATATAATAACTTTGCCTGTCATTGGTCATCTCATGACCTCCATAGCAACATTAAGCACATTGACCATTAACTACTTAACTTAATACATTAATATAACCAACATGAATCATTAACTAATCATACACTAACTCTTTAACCCTGTACATGCTTTACTAACATTCGATGACTTAACCATATAACTAATAATAGATAACCAAGGCTAGGTTCACACTGGAACCTCACTGCCCAGCCACCACAAGCTAACTACAGAAGCTGAAATGCGATGGACACAGGCGTCGCCTTTCAAATCACGTCGACCTATCCAGACGCAATTCAAAGCCTAACACGATAGGGCCCAATGTCGCGACAAAACTGCGACGGCCCACTACATCGCCTTCATGCAAAATCGACAGTCGGAGTTCGAATCGCGATGACGCGAGGCGTCGTGACAAAACCAATCGATATAGGACCCAATCAGAAACAGAAACGCGACGCTTCACCACGTCACGTTCATATCAGAAACGCGATGGTGAACCCCGTCGTGTTTCAAATACGACAGTGAACTCAGCCCAACGGCCGAGCCCACCTCCTCCACCAGAAAACTCATACACATATGATACAAATGCCAAATTAAAGCAATAAACATGATCTCTACACTATGGCACACCACCCAAACATAGAATCCACCCCTTAAACCATTTACAGGGAATTAAACAAAGAAGGGGAAGTCTCCCTACCAACTAAACGAGCCCGAAGAACGCCAGAAACTCCACGTCGCCAGCATGTCCACGCTCTGGACGCCATCCTCGCGTGGATCCCATGCCGCACGAACCACCATGTAGCCGAATCGCTAGGAAAACACCACAGGAGGTGCCACAGCACCCTCTCCCATCACCGGACAGAGCTCCTCTGCTCTGTCTGGGGGAAACATAGCAACTAAACCACGGTTCAAAATCGTGACGTAGGCAGACGTCGCGTTTAACTCTTAAACACGAACACCTTAACCGTCGCCAATCAAAGCCCAAGGTGCCGCTAAAACACAAAGGCAGTTCTGTGAATCATGATGGGAGAGACCGTCGCGTTTCAAATCGCGATGACTTACTCCCTCGCATTCACAGACAGTGAACCTGTGTGCTGTTTGGGCTAGAACCTCCAGCCCACAACACCCACACCACGCACAGAAACCACGTCTAAGGCCCAATGACCACCTCTTGGTCAAGAGAACCACACACATAACCTGTTAAACCGAATCCAAACGATCGTGCTATTACAGTGTGGATACCGCTAGAGGGAGTCTCGCGAGATCTCCTTCAAACCAAGGACTGGTTCTGCGCTTCAGGGGATATACGATCTCCCCTAGGTGAGATGGTCTCACACCTTGTTTGTATGAATGTTTACATAC
Organism: Colocasia esculenta; assembly: GCA_014218235.1. Lineage (NCBI taxonomy): Eukaryota > Viridiplantae > Streptophyta > Magnoliopsida > Alismatales > Araceae > Colocasia > Colocasia esculenta. The sequence goes on from CM024762.1 coordinate 111,082,333, forward strand.
ATTGTACATCATATCCCGATCAAGTACTTGGATGGAAATCGATTTTTGTTTTGTTTTACTGTCACTGCGCATGTGATGCCCCAAGTCGATTTCTAGCATCGACATCCAGATGTATGCCGACATGGTCAAGAAGGCCCAGTTGCTAGAGGATGCGACCGATTTCACATATCGTATTAAGGGTAGAATTGTCAAGAAGGAGCAAGCACCTAGCTCATCAAGCAGACAAGCCAATAGCAAGAAGCGGTCATTTAACATCACTGAAGGGCCAAGCCAAGAGAGGAAGCCAAAGATCTCTACCCCCTCTACTCAGAACAAAACTATTTGTAAGCATTGTGACAAGCCTGGTCACACTGCTGAAGAATGCTGGAGGAAAGCTGGCACTTTCTTACGCTGCGAGAGTCGCGAGCATTGCATTCCGGTTGTCCTATGCTGAAGGAGAATGATAAGCATCCCGACGGACAGAAGAGGCAAGGCAGACTCTAAGCTGTGCAAGAAGCAGAAACCACTGAGGAAGGTGGAGTGGTTGAAGGTACACTACAAGTCTTTTCTCAATCAGCATTTGTTTTGTTTGATACTGGTGCTACACATTCGTTCATATCTCTTAACGTTGCTGATACTCTAAATAATAAACCTGTATCCATGAGTTTCAAATTTCTTGTCACAACACCACTGGGAGAGAAAGACAAATTGAACAAATACTTTCCATTAGCCAATGTTATGATTGGAGAACTCAACCTAGAGTCGACCTATTATGTATGCCCATGGAAGGCTATGATGTTATATTAGGGGCCGATTGTCTATCCACCTATGGGGCTAGCGTCGAGTGTAGAAGAGGGAAGATTACATTTAGTGAATTCCCTAAGTTGTCCTTCACGGGACATAGACACAAGAGACGCTTGTCTCTAATCTCTGCCATACGTGCACAAGGCATGATTAGGAATGGATGTGTGGCATTCCTTGCCGCAGTGGTAGTGAAAAGAAAGAATCCAAGGTAGCAGACATACACATAGTACAAGATTACCCTGACGTTTTTACAGAGGAGCTGCTAGGAATTCCCCCTGAACGAGATGTAAATTTCTCCATCGACTTGATCCTTGGAGTTGCACCAATGTCACGTCAACCTTATAGAATGTCTCCTACTGAGTTGAAGGAATTGAAAGAGCAATTGATGGAGTTGCTGGAGAAGGGCTTCATCAGACCAAGTACTTCCCCTTTGGGAGCACCCATTTTATTTGTCAATAAGAAGGATGGATCCATGAGACTATGCATTGATTACATATAGTTGAACCAGCTCACTATCCAAAACAAGTATCCTTTACCTCTCGTCGATGAATTATTTGATCAAATATCTGGAGCTAAATATTTCTCTAAGATTGACCTTAGATCTGGATATCATCAGATGGGGATCAAGGATGAAGATATTTATAAGAAGGCTTTTAGGAGCAGGTATGGACATTATGAATTTGTGGTTATGCCTTTTGGTCTAACGAATGCTCATGCAGCTTTTATGCAATTGATGAATAGCGTTTATCGACCATACCTCGACAAATTCATCGTGATATTTATTGATGATATCCTTATATATTCCAAGACCAAAGAAGAGCATGAAGAGCATCCGAGGATTGCTCTGCAGATCTTGCGCGACAGCAAGCTCTATGCAAAATTGAGCAAGTGTGAGTTCTAGCTCGAGGAAGTTTCGTTTCTAGGACATGTCATATCCAAAGAAGGTATAGTTGTTGATCCTTCCAAGGTTGAAGCTATACTCAATTGGGGACAACCAACAAATGTGACTGAAGTTAGAAGTTTTCTTGGACTGACTGGTTACTACAGACGGTTCATTAAAGACTTCTCGAAGATAGTTGTACCCCTTACTCGCCTCACTAGGAAGGAGAACCCGTATGTCTAGAGCAAGGAATGTGAGAAGAGCTTTCAGACACTAAAGAAATGATTGACATTTGCACATGTCCTCACTTTACCAGTGGAAGGTGTAGGATTCTCAATCTATATTGATGCATCTAGAATCGGTCTAGGCTATGTTTTGATGTAGAAGGAAAAGGTGATAGTGTAATGTTGTGGCCATTCAGATATGTGTTTATTGGTTCTGGTGTGGTGCTCATGACCAATGTGGGGTCATTACGCTTTGGTCGTGGTCCCCGTGCGTTGTGTGGGTGTTGTGGGCCGAAGGTTTTAGCCCAAACAACCCACAGGTTCACTGGTTGTGAACACGACAGGGTGAGGCGTCGCATTCTTTAACGCGACGGTCGCATGCGTCACGTTCTCCGCACCACCTTTAGGATGAGTGACATGAAGAGTTTTCAGAAGGTGACGATTAGGTACGTCGTGTTCTAAAGGCGACAGGATGCTACGTCGCATTCTTGTTTCCGGTTGGGATAAGTTTGGCCTTCCGGCCAAACAGAGCAGGAAGCTCTGTTCGACCGGGGAGAGGGTTGCTGAGGCGATTTCCAGCGACGTCGGCTTGGGAGCCCATGTTTTGACGTGGTTTTGGCGCGTAGAAGCTGCTCGTAGCTTGGAGAGCCCCGATCGAGCCTCGTTCTGTGAGTACTTTTTATTGGTAGGGACTTTCCTTGTTTTTATTGCATTATTTGATTGATTTGAAGCATGTTTAAGGTGTATCGATGTGTAGTTGTGTTTCTTGTATAGTTTAATGGATTTGTAGAAGTTTGGTATGCATGGAAATGAGGTTTTGAGATGGTTTCTATGTGAAAACCAAAGTGCAGGGTTTCTATCTGAGAAGGCGATGGATCGGGCTGTCGCATTCAGGTCGCAACCCTTGGCCCCGTCGCGTTCTAGTTTGTGAATGCGGCTTGTCGAGCCGTCGCGTTCTTAACTCGACGGTAGACGCTGTCGCGTTCTGGTGTGTGATTGCGGTTAGTTGGGCTATCGCATTCTTATCGCGACAGTGGCCCCCGTCGCATTCTTCTATCCTAAATGAGTGGTTGAACCTTGGGAAATGATGGCCCTGTGTGGACCTAGCTCAGGTCATTTTAAGGTATTTTAAGTTGTTCTAAGTTGATTAATGATTAGGAAAGCATGTTTGGTTTAATGGAATAGTTGGTGGTTAATGAGTGAGTAATGTTATTGGTTATGTTAATTATGTTATGTATGTTATAAAGGTTATGTGATTCATATGTGTGGTTATGTACATTATGGTGCGTTGCCATGGAGGCCATGAAATGGCCAATGACAGGCAAGGTTATAATGTGGATCCCATGTTCACTGGTGTGTTATTGCTTGGAGGTCACATAGTGACCAGTGACGAGCCAATTACGTTAAAGGTGTTGTGATATAAGTTTTACCGGGGTGCTAAGTGATCGGCGTGGTTTGTGTGCTTGCCGAGTTTGGTGGTTCGGCGCCTATTCCGGAATGCCTCTCTAGTCGGGTACCTCAGGTTTTGTATGAGCCAGGCACGTTAGTGCTCGGGATTGTCCCGGTACTGTGTGTACCGTTGAGGTCTGTGTCGTCTTCCTGGACACCCTCACTCCTGTGTTTGAGTTGTACGTCTGGCTGAGGGAAAGACGGCAGAGGGGCAGCGACTTGTGAGAGTTTGTGTTTAGTCGCTTGTAGCGCACTCGTGGTTCGGGGTACGGACACTAGTAGACATCATTGGTCCCCAGCTAGTCCGGTTTTTCAATGCCTCACTTTAGGGAGCTTAGGCCAGAGTCCCTAAAGGTGCCAGGCATGGGCCTGCAGTTGTGTGTAGTCTGCAGGTGTGGTGTTGGTTGGTCTCCACTGTTCTTTGGCTTTACTGTGTGGTTGTGGAGCGGCAGTTGGGTCTTTCGTCCGTGACTGCGAGACTGAGAGGTAGTTCTTGTGCTGTGTTGTCCGAGTTAGATACTGGCATCATGAACTAGTAGTCTGTTCCCGTATGGTGGCGTCGTTCTTTCCGACTCGTGCTTTGCCAGTGGTTGTGGCTTGTAAGTAGTGACTTACCGATTGTGGTTTGACTCGCTGTGGTGTGCCTTGTAGGAGGCACAGTTGTGTTGTGGTTTTGTGGGTGGTGGTGGTGTGTCATGGTACCTCGTGCTTTTAGGTACCCGTACCCTGTGTGGGTTGTTGGCTGTTGTGGCACGCAGTCTGCTAGCCTTTTCAGGTGTTGAGGTGGAACTGTGCTCCATGGAGGTCGTGTTTTAGGACCTTCCACTTGCATGTTGTACTCTTTTAAAGGTAGCCTTCTGATGTGTTGTGGTTTTAGGGTATACTGGACTAGCTCTTGGCTAGCAGTCCTGTTACCTATGTGTTTGAGGTTCGCCTGTGAGGCTTATAGCTTAGGCAGTGGTTTTCCTGTGAGACTTGTAGCTTAGGCAATGCTTTGCCTGTGAGGCTTGTGGTCTGGGCACTTCAGTGATTGGGTGAACTAGTGGTGTTGTGCTAGTCCTATTGTTTCCTCTTACTTTCTGAGGATTGAATTAGTTGATACGTTTATATTTAATTATAGTTTATCTATGATTAATGTGTGTCTATTGTGGTTTAACTATCGGCATACCAGTGAGACCCTTAGGGGTTGAGGACTTGGTTCCTTCTTTTAGTTGATGGTTCTAGTTGTTTCTTGGAGGTTCCTACTGAGCCTGTGACTTGTTGAGGCTCACTCCCCTACAGTTCTTTTCAGGTGTTAGCTAGTTTTGTGTGGCTTGCAGAGGCGTTGTGGCAGACTTGTACCACCAACAGTAGAGTTAGTCGTGTTGTGTGAGCTTGTGCTCCCTCGGGGTATGTCCCAGGTAGTTGTACTCTTTTCTTGGACATGTAATGATGTATTGGGATAGTTGTACATTGTTGTATACAGGTATGAGCACATGTACTTTCTTGTGTCTTATACTGTTATTATTATCTTTTATATTCTTACTGGACACTTGTGTGAGATATCCCTTGTGAGACTTCGGTCAGATCACGAGAGGCGGACTTGGATATGGAGCCTTATTGGGCATAAATATTCAGAGTCGCTAGAGTTGCTATCAGAGCATGGTCCAGTTAGAATATGAAAAGACATTGAGGTTACAATGTCCCAAGACATGGCTTAATGTCCACTGCTGGTGGTAAGTCTGTGATTTTGTGTGATTTTAGTGTAGTTTTTACGTGAGTCTTTGGTATGAGAATTGTGTGCATAGTTGGTTAGCTTGGCAGTTGCCAATAGTAGCAGAGAAATGGTATGGTTGGTAATGGTATAATTTGCTGAGTTATGCTAGTGAGTTGGATTGTTGCAGAAAGGTATCATTGTGTAGAGGCTTTCAATTGCAGAGAATTGAGGAAATCAGTAAGTTTAGTTGTGATAATCAGTAAAGATAGAGTCCTGTTTTGAGAAAGATATGATTTAATGTTATGAAAGTGTTTTAACAAGGTAGAGAATCAGCATAGATAGGTATAAGGCAATGATTGTGGATATGTATGAGAGGAAGTTATTGCAGAGATAGTTGTGTAATAGAGTTACAGCAGGAACATTGTCGTATTTGAAGAGCAGTGTGTGTGTTAAAAATTGGGGAAGTTAGCAGAGATAATTGTTATGTTTGAGATTTGTGTCAGTAAGTGTTAAGAAATCGTTTAGATGATAATGTGGTTATAAGTGATGACGGAGATAGGAAGTTTGATATAAGCTTAATATAATATGTGCAGAGGTGAACTGCTAGGAATAGAGAGAGTAGAGAGAGAGAGAAAGAAGATCAGTGTTCAGCTAAATTTTCTGAGGAATTTTGAAGCAAAGACATTCAATTGGTATGTGGCAGTTGTGAAGATTTAACAGAAGGATTTCTTTGCAAATTGTAGTGTTAAAGATCAGATCAGTAATATTTAGCAGTTGTGGTCAGTATAATGTAAAGGAGAGATGAGTTAGTTGAGAAGCTGATAAGGGAATGTCAGGTTGAGCAGAACAGAAAGGTAGATTGTGAAAGAATTAAAGTAAAGGTTTAAGTGAAAGGAATATTAATGAGTAAGTTGTAACAAGGGTATTTCCAGTTCTTAAGAATAAAGCAGTTATGGTAAGGTAATTGGAAAGGCAGATGTTGTGATTATAAAGCCGCAGTGTAAAACAGAGGAATCAAGCAGAGCAGGTTATTGTGTCTAAGAAAGGGGTATTCAGATTCTGATTTTGGCAGTGATTTAGTGAAAGATAATGGTATGTTAAGAAAGATTACAGTGTAAGTGGTACAATAAGATCAGCCAGTTAGTGGAATAATTAAAAGAAGTATTTTGTAAAAAAAATGATATTCTGTTCAATGCAGTTGACAGTAAAGTTAAAGTTCAGTATTAATGACCAAATGAAGAAAGAATATAGCATATTATAGAATGATGACAGTCAGATGATTCAAGAAATGTGCAGTAAGAATTTATGTAACAGTATACAGTAAAGTGATCTAGATAAATAGATAAGTTTTGTTATAAAGGTTTTTCCTGAGTTTGATGTGAAAGCTACAATAGATCAGTTAAAGAATAGTGAGTAGATTAAAGTATGACAGAATAGAATAGAAAGAGCAAGGAAAAGTATGATTAGTTAAGCAGAGAAGAATTTTGAATCAGATAGCACCTATTGAGAAAGAGTTTGGTAAAGTTGAAGGCAGAATATGTGCAGAATTAATTGAGCAGTTTTATTTTCCGATCAGAGAGTACAGTGTCACAGCAATGAGAATAGAAATTATGAAGAGATATGAGTTTGGTCTATTGAGTCAGTCAGAGAATATTATTTGACATAAGGTAAGTATGTAAAGAGTAAAGCATATCAGTGGCAGTATGTCAGAATTCAGTGTGGCACAAATAAAGTTGAAGCATTAAAAAAAAGCAGCACAAGAATTTAGGTATTTTCTTTCTGTGGTAGTTAATTGGGTAAGATGATTTGATAAGAAAATGAAGTCAACTTAGTTAGAGTTAGAGTAGTAGTGGAAATAAAGAGAATTAAAGGTAAAAGTGAAGGCAGAATTTATGAAGCATTTTGGTAAGTATTTAATATAATCAGAATGGCGTAGAGGAAGCTTAGCATATTTAAGACTCCCAAGCCATCAGAAGCTTAAGTGTTTGAAAAGGAATTTGAGGTTTTTGTAGAGCCAATTAAAGAGGCATTGGTTCTTAACAAGAAGAATTTAATGCAGTACAACCAGATTGATATACAGAGGCAGGAAACTCAGATATGATATTTTGGTTTTCTTCAAGGAATTAACAGTTGAGAATGTAAGTAAAGGCCAGGCAGAATAACAGTTGGCAGTAATAGGCCGATAAAGAAATAGCACCAAGAAATCAGTAATTTGAAGACAATTTAATATGGTAGAGCAGTTAAGAGTGGCAGTGTATGGTAAAGAGTTTTAAGTAAGTGAAGCGGCACATAAAGGAATGTTGCAAACACAGCCAGGAAAAGGTGGAAGCAGGTCGAGTCCAAGGAGATAAAGCGCCAGCGGCAAGGTAGAATCGCCTACAGTTGAAAAGTAAAGAAGCGCAGATGAAATCAATAGGGTAGAGTAGTTGTAAAATGAATTAAAGAAGAAGGAAGAAGCAGAATCGGCACGGAAATGAACAAACTGAGTCAGTCAGCGCAGAATGGTTTGAAAGGCAAGTGCAGAGGAAGTGTATCCTACTTGTTCTGTATATGGTTTTATTTCTTTTTAGGTGATAGTCCGGCTTACTGTGGTTCGTTTTGAATGTCGAGGATGACATTCCTTTTTAGGTGATAGTAATGTAACATTGTGGCTGTTCGGATCTGTGTTTATTGGTTCTGGTGTGGTTCTCATGACCAATGTGGGGTCATTAAGCTCTGGTCGTGGTCCCCGTGCATTGTGTGGGTGTTGTGGGCCGAAGGTTTTAGCCTAAACAGCCCACAGGTTCACTGGTTGTGAACGCGATAGAGTGAGGCGTCGTGTTCTTAATGCGACAGTTGCATGCATCGTGTTCTCCGCACCACCTTTGGGACGCGTGGCATGAAGAGTTTTTAGAAGGCGACGGTTAGGTACGTCGCGTTCTGAAGGCGACAAGATGCTACGTCGCGTTCTTGTTTCCAGTTGGGATAAGTTTGGCCCTTCGGCCAAACAGAGCATGAAGCTCTGTTCGACCGGGGAGAGGGTTGTTGTGGCGATTTCCGGCGACGTCGGCTTGGGAGCCCGTGTTTTGACGTGGTTTTGACACGTAGAAGCTGCACGGAGTGTGGAGAGCCCTGATCGAGCCTTGTTCTGTGAGTTCTTCTTATTGGTAGGGACTTTCCTTGTTTTTATTGCATTATTTGATTGATTTGAAGCATGTTTAAGGTGTATCGATGTGTAGTTGTGTTTCTTGTATAGTTTAATGGATTTGTAGAAGTTTGGTATGCATGGAAATGAGGTTTGGAGATGGTTTTTGTGTGAAAATCGGAGTGCAAGGTTTCTGTCTGAGAAGGCGACGGATCGGACTATCGCGTTCAGGTCGCGACCCTTGGCCCCGTCGTGTTCTGGTTTGTGAACGTGGCTTGTCGAGCCATCGCGTTCTTAACGCGACGGTAGACGCTATCGCGTTCTAGTGTGTGATTGCGGTTAGTTGGGTTGTCGCGTTCTTATCGCGACAGTGGCCCCCCTCGCGTTCTTCTGTACGAAATGAGTGGTTGAGCCTTGGGCAATGATGGTCCTATGTGGACCTAGCTCAGGTCATTTTAAGGTATTTTAAGTTGTTCTAAGTTGATTAATGATTAGGAAAGCATGTTTAGGTTAATGGAATAGTTGGTGGTTAATGAGTGAGTAATGTTATTGGTTATGTTAATTATGTTATGTATGTTATAAAGGTTATGTGATTCATATGTGTGGTTATGTACATTATGGTGCATTGCCATGGAGGCCATGAAATGGCCAATGATAGGCAAGGTTATAATGTGGATCCCGTGTTCAATGGTGTTATTGCTTGGAGGTCACGTAGTGACCAGTGACGAGCCAATTATGTTAAATGTGTTGTGATATAAGTTTTACCGGGGTGTAAAGTGATTGGGGTGGTTTGTGTGCATGCCGAGTTTGGTGGTTCGGCGCCTATTCCAGAATGTCTCTCTAGTCAGGTACCCCAGGTTTTGTCTGAGCTAGGCACATTAGTGCTCGGGGTTTTCCCGGTACTATGCGTACCATCGAGGTCTGTGTCGTCTTCGTGGACACCCTCACTCATGTGTTTGAGTTGTACGTCTGGCTGAGGGAAAGACGGCAGAGGGGTAGCGACTTGTGAGAGTTTGTGTTTAGTCGCTTGTAGCGCACTCGTGGTTCAGGGTACGGACACCAGTAGACGTCACTGGTCCCCAGCTAGTCTGGTTTTCCAGTGCCTCACTTTAGGAGCTTAGGCCAGAATCCCTAAAGGTGCCAGGCATGGGCCTGCAGTTGTGTGTAGTCTACAGGTGTGGTGTTGGTTGGTCTCCATTGTTCTTTGGCTTTACTGTGTGGTTGTGGAGTGGCAGTTGGACCTTTTGTCTGTGACTGTGAGACAGAGAGGTAGTTCTTGTGTTGTGTTGTCCGGGTTGGATACTGGCATCATGAACCAGTAGTCCGTTCCTATGTGGTGGCGTCGTTCTTTCTGACTCGTATTTTGCCAGTGGTTGTGGCTTGTAAGTGGTGACTTACCAATTGTGGTTTGACTCGCTGTGGTGTGCATTGTAGGAGGCACAGTTGTGTTGTGGTTTTGTGGGTGGGGGTGGTGTGTCGTGGTACCTCGTGCTTTTAGGTACCCGTACTCTGTGTGGGTTGTTGGCTGTTGTGGCACGCAGTCTGCTAGCCTTTTCAGGTGTTGAGGTGGAACTATGCTCCGTGGAGGTCGTGTTGTAGGACCTTCCACTTGCCGTGTTGTACTCTCTTAAAGGTATCCTTCCGATGTGTTGTGGTTTTAGGGTATACTGGAATAGCTCCTGGCTAGCAGTCCTGTTACCCATGTGTTTGAGGTTCTCCTGTGAGGCTTATAGCTTAGGCAGTGGTTTGCCTGTGAGACTTGTAGCTTAGGCAGTGCTTTGCCTGTGAGGCTTGTGGTCTGGGCACTTCAGTGATTGGGCTGACTAGTGGTGTTGTGCTAGTCCTGTTGTTTCCTCTTACTTTTTGAGGATTGAATTAGTTGATATGTTTATATTTAATTACAGTTTATCTATGATTAATGAGTGTCTGTTGTGGTTTAACTATCGGCGTACCAGTGAGACCCTTAGGGGTTGAGGACTTGGTTCCTTCTTGTAGTTGATGGTTCTAGTTGTTTTTGGGAGGTTCCTACTGAGCCTATGACTTGTTGAGGCTCACTCCCCTACAGTTCTTTTCAGGTGTTAGCTGGTTTTGTGTGGCTTGCGGAGGCGTTGTGGCTGACTTGTACCACTAGCAGTAGAGTTAGTCGTGTTGTGTGAACTTGTGCTCCCTCGAGGTATGCCCCGAGTAGTTGTACTCTTTTCTTGGACATGTAATGATGTATTGGGACAGTTGTATATTGTTGTATACAAGTATGAGCACATGTACTTTCTTGTGTCTTATACTATTATTGTTATCTTTTATATTCTTATTGGACACTTGTGTGAGATATCCCTTGCGAGACTTCGGTCCGATCGCGGGAGGCGGACTTGGATATTGAGCCTTATTGGGCATAAATATCTAGGGTCTCTACAGATAGCCTATTCATCAAGACAATTGAAGCCACATGAGGTCAACTACCCTATCCATGACCTAGAACTGGCTGCGGTTGTCTTTGCACTCAAGTTCTTGAGACATTATCTATACGGAGAGCAATTCATTGTTAATTCAGATCACAAGAGCCTGAAGTATCTATACTCTCATAAAGAGCTCAACATGAGACAAAGAAGATGGTTGAAGTATCTTAAAGACTTCGACTTCAACATTCAATATCACCCTGGTAAGGGAAATGTTGTAGCTGATGCACTTAGAAGGAAGCATGTGGCATCCTTGTCTTGTTTAGTTATGGATGAGATGCAATTACTAGAACAATTTGCCAGACTAGACATAAATATTGAGCAAAGGAGCAACCGGGTACTGGTTGCTAACCTCAGGGTACAACTTGACATTTTTGTTGAGATCAAGGATCAACAAGTAAACGATCAATTTCTAATCCGTGTCAAGGATACCATAGCAGATAAACCATATTTCTCCATCAGTGAAGATGGAAGATTACTATTTTATGGCAGGACTTGCGTGCCTGACAATGAAGAACTGAAAAGGAAGCTGATGGATGAAGCTCACAAGAACAAGTATACTATCCATCCAGGTGCAACCAAGATGTACCAAGAAAAGAACATTCTAGTGGCCTAACATGAAGCGTGTGGTAGCTGAGCATGCCACACACTGCCTCACCTGTCAGCAAGTCAAGGTGGAGCACTGACGTCCTGCGAGTGTACTCAAACCCCTAGACATATCAGAATGGAAGTGGGAGAGTATTGGCATGGACTTCATCATGGGTTTACCCCGAACTCGTGGTGGACTCGATGCTATTTGGGTCATAGTAGATAGACTCATCAAGTCCGCACACTTTTTAGCAATCAAGAGTACCTGGAGTGTAGACGTCTTAGCTGCATTGTATGTAAAAGAAATTGTGAGGTTATACGGAGTTCTTGTATCTTTAGTTTCTGATGGTGACCCAAGGTTTACCTCTCGTTTTTTGGAAAGGACTTCAAACTGCACTCAGTACTAAACTTAACTTTAGTACTGCTTTCCACCCACTGATCGATGGGCAGACCGAGAGGATGAACCAGATCGTAGAAGACATGTTACGGGCTTGTACTATAGACTTTGAAGGATACTAGAATGAGCAACTATTACTGATGGAGTTTGCATACAGTAATAGTTACCAAGCAAGTATTAAGATGGCTCCATTTGAAGCACTATATGGTAGAAGCTGTAGATCGCCAGTATGTTGGAATGAAGTCGGTGAACAACAATGGTTGGGACCTGACTTAGTGCAACATACTAGCAGAGATATTCAACTCATCAGAGACAGAATCGAAATAGCCCAATCCAGGCAAGAGCTATGCAAATAAAAGAAGAAGTGACCTAGAGTTTTAGATTGGAGATCATGTACTACTCAAAGTATCCCCAACCAGAGGATTCCAAAGATTTGGAATCAAAGGCAAGTTAAGGCCAAGATTCATTGGTCCTTTTAAAGTACTCGAGAGAGTTGGTGAAGTGGCTTATCGTCTAGTATTACCTCCACAATATCTCACCGTACACAATGTCTTCCGTGTGTCTATGTTGAGGAAATATGTGTACAACCCATCGCATGTAATTCACTACGACAATATAGTGTTGCACAAGGATATGACCTATGAAGAGAAGCCAGTCAGAATACTGGACAAGAAGAAACAACAACTGCAGAATCGACCTATATCCATGGTAAAGGTACTCTGGAACAACCATGGAGTTGAAGAAGCCACGTGAGAACTAGAATCAACCATGAGACGGAACTATCATGATCTATCCGGTAGACATTCTTCCTGATACGATCATATGAATTTGGGGACCAAATTCTTTTTAGTGGGAGAGGATGCAGCAACTCTAAATTTTTTATTTGAGATAAATAAACTAAATTAAATGTGTATAAATTAAAATCCATTAAGTAAAAATAAGTGATGGGCTTTCATTAATACTCCATACATGAATTATTGGGCCATAAAGCAAAAGCCCGATGAGGGATAGGAGATAAATAAGCCTAAATTTGTGAATAAATTATTAATAAATTAAAAAGGGGAAAGATAATTACTTTTATGACCCATAAATATCCTAAAAAGAGTCCTAACCCTATCCTAACTATTTGGCCCTGGAGTTAGACTCCTCCCAAGCCAATAGAGGGATAAATGCAAGAAAAAAGGGTAGATAATCATGGTAAATTCAGAGTTGGAGGAAAAGGAAGAGTTTTAGGAAGTTTTCTAACCCTAAACATTCAAATACACCTCAACCATGTTCTTAGCAGATCCTATTGAACCTCTGGAGCTTGGAGGACGAGGAGGAGAGGCTTTTGGACGAGGAAATCAAGGAAGAAGAAGGCTTGGAAGGAGCATCTTCGTGATCTTACCCTAGAAACTAAAGCGCTCAAAGATAAGCAATCTCTCAAGCAAAAATAAATTAAACTCGACCCTAGATAGTCCATGATCCCAGATTCGAAAGCCCCTTGTTTTCCCCAATTTCTATCATGTCATTTATGAGTATTTCATGCCCAAAGTTTTGTTAAGAACATGTACCAGACCCCTCATGTTCTCTTTAAATCCTTGTGTACACTTGATTTCGTGGCATGAAACTTTTACTATACATGTTACAAGATGTCAAGAACTTGTTGACATATTTTTCCCCAATTTTTATCAAGTGCTATTGTCGAACTAAATCACTTTTTACTACTGTGTCTGATTTTTGGTTTACCAAGAAATACCCTATTCATAGCATGCTCATACCATGTTAGTAGTCTAATTACTCCTTATTTTTGATACCTCTGCAAGTCTAGTTTGTTTAAAACTAGTTTCGCAATTTTTCATCGAGTATACGATTTTATATGAATTTTTAAAGTCTCATGTGTCAAGCTCTTGGAAAACTGGATCGAAACCCAAGGTGTTCTATTTCACCTTTTGGGCTCGGGCTGGTTTACTGAGAACGCGACGGCCCGATCAGTCGCGTTCTCATCCAAGTCGCGACAGTGGATCGCGTCACGTTGAGAATACGATAGTCCACTGTGTCGCATCTCTGTGTCCTGTACCGGTTGCCTTGAATGCATCGGCTCAACCCGTCGCGATCATGAACCCTTTTCCCATGAACACGGCCGGTCACCCCACCGCCTTTTTGAATCGATTACCTTGAACGCGACTGATTCTAGAACCCTAATTTATTAGTTAAATCATGCTATTCATGTTCTATAATCATGGTTAAACCCTTGTAGTGCTCTATAATGAACAATAACATCATGTTAATCAATTGTTAATTATAATCACATGATTTTCCTTATTTAAAAGACATGTGCACGACTCTCATATGCCATCTTTGATTTTCTCTCACATGCACACACCAAACATGAATTTTTGACATGAGACTTTATAGAAACCACCTCAATAATATATCTAGTAATTAACAGCAATTATTTCATGTTAATTTCCCTATTATTTTTAATGAACTTGTCCTCATTTTATTCGATTGATTTGGATATCGTATCGCGTCCCTCTACCTTCGGGCACTCAAGGCAAGATGGGCAAATACTTTCTATACACACCTTTCTTGGCTTGGACGACCTCTCCGTTGGGAATACTCATGAATGGACCAGGAACTCCTTGCTCAAGGCCTCCGTAAGGCTCCTTGGCTTTGGCAGACGTCCATTGCCGATGAGCAAGTTGTACCATCAATATCCATGATACCCCTAGGTATCAGCATGATCCAATGGCCTTAGATTGCTCTCGCTTACCTTGAGATCACACCGGACCTCTGGACTGTGTTCGCAGCACAGCCAGTGGGCAGTTAGTGACTTCTACCTGACTGCCGGCACACAATTAAGTGTGTTATGCAACTGCTACTATCGCCTGTTTAACATTGTTGTACGTGCATTGACCGTAATTTCTCATTTATACTCTATTCACTCATCTATTCACGTTCTCTATACTCTCATCTATTCTTCAATTACTCTCATCTATTTCTTGGTACTCTATATGGCCATTATTGACCGATTGTCTAAAGATAAAAACATGACTAATGCCAGACAACATTATAAAGGGGTCGATCTGGTCCAGGGAGGTGCACCCGAAAGTGTTAGTGCCCATGGGAGTTTAATGATCAGAGTGTTCGACATCACACTCAAGTGTCAATTATCTCGATAATCTAAAGCTAATCAAAGTGCTATCTTGACTAGTGTGCTATCGTGATGTGCTATCTCGTGATATGGCCAATTCTTTAAACGTTCTAGTTGTGTTATATTTTTTGTGAAAAGTACTATTGTTCTCTTGCTATCGTGTGTCATTACTCTCTTGATTATACTTGATTGTTCTCTCTAGTTTCTTGCTATTTCAAGACATTAATCACTTAAAGTATGCTTATTTTTGAGATATTAAGTCATAATGGGCATTATCGCTCATCTTGTGCTATTTGTTATATGTGTTTCAGGTGAGTCTAATGAGGAACACCACATGCATAAGGATGGGGATGAGCAAGCACAAGAATGACCCGTTGAGATGTCAACCAATGATCTTAGTCTTAGTTAGTTAGTTTGCTTTTTATTTGAATAAAGTATCTGGGCCCATAGTTTTGACTCTGAATTAGAGAATGTAATAGAATTTAGTGAAGTTATCAATAAAGTTGGTTCTTTTGGCATTATTCCAATTTGAGAAATAGTTTGATGTCTATTTTTCGCTCGATACTATTTCTTTAACTATTTATCGCTCTGATATTCTGCGTCAGGGCGTTACAGGTAGCATCTCAAAGCTGGTGTCAGGAGTTACATTAAAGCTTCCAGGCATATCTTTCGACTTAGATTTCCTAGTTCTTCCTTTGGGATCAGTAGATGTGGTTTTAGGAACTACTTGGATGCAGTTGCTTGGGGATATTACTTTTAATGTCCCAAATGTTCATGATGTTCTCATTACATGGACATGATTTTGTGTTGAAAGGAGTCCGTGACTCCAAAATAACTATGGTCTCTGCTAAGAAATTCTCACATGACCTCCTTAAATCTCAGTTCCTATACTCTATTCATCTCTATTCTATAGATGTTCTTCTTCTTCGTCACAACCTACTCTAGATCAATATTTTTCTGACTTGATTCCTATCTTATAGAAATTTTCCATTATTTTTTCAAAACCTAAAGGCCTACCACCCAACAGACCTTATGATCATACAATACCCCTCATTGATGAATCAATTTCTATTTCTCAACCACCTTATCGACATTCTCCTTTACATAAAAATATTATTGAGCAATAGGTTAAAAATCTATTTTCCCATGAACACATACAATCCAGTAATAGCCCATTTTCTGCCCCTATTTTCTTAGTCTAGAAGAAGGATGGGTCATGGAGAATGTGTATTGATTAAAGATCTTTAAATCAACACACAATCAAAAATAAGTATCCCATACCACTAATTGATGATCTACTGGATGAATTGTATGGTGCTACATATTTTTCAAAATTGGACATTTGCTTTGGTTATCACCAAATAAAAATGAGCCCGATGGATATTCATAAGACTACTTTCCGGACACTTGAAAGGCATTATGAGTTTTTGCTTATGACATTTGGCTTATCTAATGCACCTTCCACTTTTTAAAATCTTATGAATGATATTTTTAAGCATCACTTAAGAAAGTTTGTGCTAGTATTTTTTGACGATATTCTGATTTATAGCACCACTTGGGAATTGCATCTGCAACATGTTGAGCAAGCTTTATTGATTTTGTTTGATAATAATCTGTATGCCAAGTTGTCTAAATATTCATTTGGGGTGACTGAAATAGAATATCTGGGGCATGTCATATCCAATGGCATTGTGGCTATGGATAAGTCTAAAATCAAGTCTAGTATGAATTGGCCTATTCCACAGTCTTTGAAAGCTTTGCGAGGATTTTTTGGGCTGACAGGTTATTACAGAAAATTTATCAAAGATTATGGTTCTGTAGCAGCTCCATTAACAAATTTGTTGAAAAAAGATGCATTCTCTTGGAATGATTGTGCTACTGTTGCCTTTAATAAATTGAAAGACATCATGTCTTCTGCTCTTGTATTAGCACTGCCAAATTTCCATGATCAGTTTGTGGTGGAATGTGACGCCAGTGGTGTTGGATTGGGTGTTGTCTTATTGCAACAAGGAAGACCAGTGGCTTATCTAAATAAGGCTTTTTCAGCAACTCAACTAGGTCTTTCAGCTTATGAGAAATAAATGGAGGCCATTATTTTTACAGTCCAAACATGGAGAACCTATTTGTTGGGTAGAAGGTTTGTTATTAAAATTGACCACCAAAGTCGGAGATTTCTTTTGAACCAGCAGATCCACACCCCAACTCAGCAAAGATAGCTAGTCAAGTTGTTGGGTTATGATTTTTCCCTTGAGTACAAATCTAGGCACCAAAATAAGACAGCTGATGCATTATCTAGAGTATTTGAAACTAAGGGTGACACAACATTTTTTGGTATTTCAGTGGAAATTCCTACTTGGTTCCAAGAGTTACAAGAAGCTTATGTTACTGATTCCATTTTCCAATCTTTCCTTCAGAAGTGGCAGGCAGGTGAGTTGGATGTCAACAAATTTGCAATAAAGGATGGCATTCTTTACTATAAGGGAAGGATTTATTTGCATAAATCCTCAACTCTTATTCTAGTTTTATTACATGTTAATCATGATTCACCTGAAGGGGGACATTCTAGATATCATAAAACTTTAGTCAGACTCAAACAGAGTTTTTATTGGCTGGTATGACTCAATCAGTCAAGGATTATATTAAGAATTATGATACCTGCCAAAGAAGTAAATCATTTCAATTACATCCTGATGGATTGTTATAACCTTTGTCTATTCCAGAGTGTATGTGGACACACATTAATATGGATTTTATTGATGAGTTGCCCCTTTCTCTGCATAAATCTACTATAATGGTGGTCATAGACAGACTTTCTAAATATGCTCATTTCATTCCTCTTAAGCATCCATATACTGCTGCTTAGTTGCACAAGAATTTATTATTAATGTTGTCAAATTGCATAGTTTCCCACAAGTTATTGTTTCTGACAGAGATGCAGTTTTTACTAGCAAGTTTTGGCAAGAACTATTTAAATTATAGGGGGTTAAGTTGCACATGAGTAGTGCATATCATCCGCAGTCTGATAGTCAAGTTGAGGTACTTAATAAATGTCTAGAGACTTATCTCAGATGTTATTGTTTCCAGCAACAACATTTATGGATGAAATGGTTGTATTGGGCTGAGTTTTGGTATAACACTTCAACTCTCTCATCAACTGGCATTACCCTTTTAAAGCAATTTATGGTGTATCACCACCAACATTCCTATCTTATGTTCCTGGCATATCTAAAGTTTTGGATGTGGAATAGACTTTCCTTGGCAAGGATCAAATTCTTAAGGAGCTTCGGCAACATTTATTGAAGGCACAAAACCGCATGAAGAGGTTGGCTGATAAGCATAGAACTGATAAGGAATATAAGATGGGTGACTGGGTATGCTTGAAGCTCCAACCCTACAAACAGCGTTATGTGGTTACCAGGATCAATCACAAGTTGAGTGCTAAGTATTATGGCCCATATCAAATAATTCAACGCATTGGTTCAGTGGCATATGAATTGGCGACACCTCCTACTTCCAAGATCCATCCGGTGTTCAATGTTTCCCAGCTTAAGCACAAGTTTTCTGCTGACAAAGTTTAAATTTTTCCCTTACCAGAATGCTTTGAGAATATGGACAGAGTCCCTGTACAGGTATTGGGCAGAAGAATAATCAAGAAAAATAATAAACCAATGCCTCAACTATTGATTCAATGGAAAGGTTATCAACCTAAAGAAGCTACTTGGGAGGAGTACTATGACTTTGTTAAAAATTTCCCTTATTTCGACCTTGGGGACAAGGTCTCTTTTGAAGGGGGGAGGAATTTGTAACAGGTTGTTTAGCTGTATTAAACTGGGTTTTGTAAAGAGCAGTTTATGTTGGTTGTTAGTTAGCAGGGAGATTTAGTGATGGTTAAGGTTGTTGTGTTTGTTACTTTTGGTAGTTGGAGATGCGCCGATCTGTGGTGATTGCTTCAAGAAGTTGTTAAACCATTTGATATAAATAGAGAAGTGTCTCGCCAATTTGGGGGCACATGGCAAATTGTGATAAAAGCTCTCTCTCTCCACTTCTCTCTTGCACCCTCTGAAGCATATCCGTCCTCATCTTCTACATCTTCCATTCTAGTTCTTCTTTTAGTTGTAGGGAAAGGATCTAGAAGCTTGGAACGGATCGGAACAGCAGCATGGGTCACTCCACTTTCCCTCCACCTCGACGGCCTCCATCACTGTGCAACCCCTTTAATTTGTGGCCCCAGCAACCAAACCCTAGACTAGAATGACGACGGAGTGTAGAAAAGGCAAGCACCCAAAAATATATAAAAGAAATGGAGAACTATAAGAAGAGTAAAAGCGGAGGTGCGAGCCCCTTTTTCTGCTCAGATCGGGTTTTCGGTGCTCCAAAATGGGAACTCGGGTCAACAAAGCTAGCTCCTAATCCGAGGTAGAAAGGCTATTTCAGGTCAAACTGTATGATCCAAATCCGATTAGAATTTTGGATTCAAGTCGGATTTTTGGATCCTGTAGATCTATTGACAGGGCTAACCAAAAGTCCAAAGCCAAAAATAAAAAGATAAGTCTAGAACCTTATGCCTGAACAGTGAGCAACCCCAAAAATAACAAAAACCAGGAGTCCA
The DNA here is from genome assembly GCA_014218235.1 of Colocasia esculenta. Classification (NCBI taxonomy): domain Eukaryota; kingdom Viridiplantae; phylum Streptophyta; class Magnoliopsida; order Alismatales; family Araceae; genus Colocasia; species Colocasia esculenta. The sequence continues at coordinate 111,101,672 of CM024762.1, forward strand.
AACAAATCCAAAAGACTCAAATCGTGAACCAAACCAAATTGAATTGGTTCGATTCAATTTAGTTTGATTCATATGGACCTCAATTTGGTTCAAATCGGTTCCACTGCTGAATTAATTCAGTTCAATTTGACTCAAGTTGAAAATGGCACTAAACCAAACCGAACGAATTCAACCATATTAATTGGGGTTGTTGCGGTGGTGCTCATTGTTTTGGTGGTATTCTTCATATTGTTGGTTCACTTGGCGCAGTTACTTTTCCTGTATTTGTTCACTTGCTTAAGTTATTTTGTTAGACGCAGTGGCGAATTCAGAATTTTTTTTAGTGGGGTCCTAATGGTGCACCCATATAAATTCAGTGGGGTCACCCATGGTGAAATTTTGTGTCCCCAATATAAATTTTTTTTTCCAATGAGGTCACAAGACCCCACTGGATACATGCTAGGTCCGCCCCTAGTTAGACGTCATTTCTTTATATAGAAATAGCTATTATGGTTACCTGCTTTTCCTCCTCGTCTTAAATTCAAGAGGTGTTTTCCGGGGAGGGGAAAGGCTTTGTTTTTTCTGTTAGTTTGATTATTTATCAAACAGTTTGAAAATCAAATGTCTCGTGGCTTCAGACTATAGAAATATAATTGGTGTTATCAAACATGCCCTTAACTCAAATAGAAACCCAGTTAAAGCTCTAAAATGCCCAAATACTCGACTAAATAAAGCACAGTGCCACAGTGCACCCCACATGTAACCTATGGTAAGAACCCAACTAGCCCAAACCAACATCTAGCTGAAAAAAGCAGGTCTCCATTAACGCAATAGTGTGAATTGTCTGTCTTTGCACTTTCACTTGCACGGTGGACGTAGCCTAGATGTAGCAGCAACTCCCCGATAACCTTCAACAACAAAGGGGGAGGTTTCACCGGATTTAGCCACACTCGTACAGGGAGGGCAGGGACTTGTGCGCACTGGTACCCTATGTCACAATCTCATCCCATTTGGTATAGCCTATATGGAGTACCTATACTCGTCTAAAATAAAGCAACCATGAATAATGATCACAAATAGAGGTTCACAATGTCGCAAAAGATGAGCAAATTTCTCGAGAAAAAATGACAGTTCCTTGAGCACCTTAATCTCTTCAGCGCTCAGAACAAAATAAATAAGGAATGCACAGACTAAGTAATTGATCAAAAATTGCAGCGCACTTCTGGCATACATGCCATTTTGCTATGTCCATACATGCAGGTGGCACTTGCGCACGAAGCAGAGCCAAGTGAAAAGCTGTGCAGAGAACATTATATACTGATGAATTATCAGAGTTTCTTTGGAGGGAAAAAGAATTGCAGCACTAGAATTGCAGCACTGACTACAATGTTTTTCGTCTTTTTTTTTTCTTTAGAAGATACATACATTGGCGATGTATGCTCCCTTACGTTGAACAAAGGCATTCCTATGCGAAGTTACACCATTTTTGGCCTCTGGGGAAGCAAAAGATTATAAAATTTATCACTCAAGAAGAAGCTCTTTCCTCGACTGTCAACAGGCTTCTTCCACCCACACCACCCGCCATTCACTATCCTTTTGGGCTCATCAACACCCGTATAGTGAGGATCAAGGATAAGAAAGGCACAATCCCCACTTACATCATTGTAGTCAACTCCTATGAGCGTGTATGCCAGAACTCCACCACCTTAATCATGAAATAGAAGAGCCATTAGCAAGGACCATAACAAGTATTCCATAAAATTTATCACATTGTATAGACTAAAAAACTAATGAAATAGGGAACAGCATCATTGCACAATTTATTATTTCGTTGGTCATCTTCACTCTGTTGCACATGATTTATATAACAGCCATCAGCCAAAGCGTTCACATGTCTATGAGATTCCACTAACAGCTGTTTAAGCCTGAGCTGACAGCCATCATTGATCTAGCAGTTACAAAGTTCAGAAGAGACTCTAGAAATGTTTCATAATTCTTTGTGAAGTTCAAGAAATACTAACCAATCATCACAGGAGTCCCCTGTGTCTCAAAGTGCAGTGCGAGTTCCCTGCATTTTTCTGGGAGCTCTGAACCTGATCTTACATTTATAATCTTGCAGCTAACCTATCAAAGCAAAGGAGTTTGGTAAAAAATGACTGGGTATAAAAGTGACGCAGTGCTCCTACATCATGCCAGAATAAATGCTATAGGTAAATATGGAAACAAACAATACAATCATATCAAACTTCACGAAGTTTCGTATCAAACGGTAAAACACTGATGGTCATTATCAAAGCCTTAGCCCAATTATTTTTGGATGACCACATGAAACCTCTCCCACCAACAATCCATCCAATTCCATATATGAAATTAATCAATGAGGATCACTTCAGGTTGACAGCCAGCAGAGTTAACAAAATTTGTCATGTCCCAACCATGAATGAAATGGTCCATACTGTAAAGTATTACATCCAATATGGACAAACTAGTGCTTAGGCAACATGAAAGAAAAGATTAAACACTAAATAAACAATAATATATAGGAAATCCACGAAAGTCATTAACATGTGTTGTCTGCAAATGCCTATGAACGTTTCTCTGCATAAAACTAGAAACAGAAATTGATGAAAATGCATTCAGTGAACATCCGCACACATCTTGGACCAGAACATGGAGATGCATTACTTCCTAATATTTCCGGATCTTATACTGATTAGGACAGGTAAGAACTGATGCAGGAAGGCAATACCTTAAGATGGAAAGATTAAATGGAGAGGATACCTAATGCTCAAATATAAAGATCAGGTTAGGTCATAATTGATGTAGGAAGGTAATATGCCAAGATAGAATTACCAAATAAAAGAACACAATAGACTCCAAAATGCAGCTTGTGTGCATAGTTAGTCACTTATTCAAGCTATCACCGGATTTTTCCCTTCCAGGTCAGGTGAGAATTTACGCATCAAGGCAACAATTCAAGATAGAAAAACCCCATGAAAGGAAATAACTGCTGGATGTCCCAAAGAGAGTAGGACAAGAAATTGTCCTATTACCAAGCACTTTCATCATATTCAAAGCAAAGCATTCATCTCTCAAAACTGTTAATGCACTGTAACCATGAGACCTATGTTATCAACGATGACTGAGGTGGTCACCTAGGTGACGTGAGGCATTGACAAGGTGACTTGCTTCAGCTCCAGCAGCCAAGCCAATAGCCTGTAGCACCAAGACCACTTAGGCAGTCACGTCAGGCTGCCTTGTTCGCCTACCCTACCTTGGCAAGCCAACCTAACCAGCCACCTTCCGAAACTGGCCCATCTGGCTGCAAGATTCCGACCCATACTCCTTAAATCCACATCTCTTTACATATGATGTTAGTTTCTGAACTTACTTGGCATATCTGTGGTTTATATGCACATCGAGACCTTGCACAAGGTCATCATTGAGAATTATGTCAACTTAGCTGGCTGGCTTTTGATGACAAAAGTTTTCTTTCCTTTTTTCTTTCCATATTTGCCTCGCTGCCTAGTATTGATATAATCACAAATAGTAAGACCTCACATACCTTATTTCTCATGGCCCTTTTATTTGCTTGAAGCCTTGAACCATTAATGTTTCATTTTCTTGTGGGGGTGAATGTATTTCCTTGCAGTTCTGCTGTTTCCCCGACAAAACTGTAATATGTGTGGGTGTGGGTGTGTGTATAATTTATCTCCCTGGAACTTGAATTGAGAGGTCAAAATCAGTCTCATGAATATTCCTACTGGTTAGTATCAGAAAAACACAAAACTAAGATATATATATATTTTTTATGTTATTTTATTTAAACAAGTGATGATATTTAGGGATATAATACCTAGTGTTAAATTTTAATATTAGATTGGGCCTTCTAACTCAAAACCTTAAGGTGATGGGTGGAGAGGGCACCACTATTATAAACACGAGATTTTTGTCCCTTTCTAATGTGGGACTATTTTAACATGCCCCCTACCGTGCAGGCTGATTTTAAGCTCTATCACATGGATCACAAACATGGGGTGTGCATCCCAGATCATACCTTAGGCTCTGATACTATGTAAAATTTTACTATTAGATTGGGCCTTCCAACTCAAAACCTTGAGGTGATGAGTAGAGAGGGCACCACTATTAGAAACACAAGATATTTTGTCCCTTTCCAATGTGGGACAATTTTAACACCCAGAACCAGAATGCCAATAGTTGGCCAAAGAGCATCAGTTTACACACTTCAATAATTAGTTTTAGCACACAAAAAATTAAAATAACACAACTGAATCATCATGAAACAAATCCTTTAGTATGCCATCTCAATCTCATATTAGCATGCAGGACATTCCATATTCAAAGTCTAGATAGAAAAACATGTTATCATTTAACCACGGATCAAATAGAATAAATACTATCATTCATCTAATGCTCTAACATGTTCTTTGTTCCCGCAATCATTGCTTACTTCTCAGCTACCAGTTCACATACAAGTCAAGATAAAAGACTTACACCGAGAAGTTTATCCAAAACAAAGCTCAACTCAATGGCACCAATCCATTCACGTGATCCCACAAAAGAGGGCTCTTTATCACCAATTTCCACAAGAGCTTGTTGAATATCCCTGAATTTATTGAAAATTCACCTCGTCACTTAAACAATGCTGGAATGAAGTAAAACAGAAAGCCAGACATATTTAAAACGAGTTTTCTGTAAATTTTTTGGAGCAAGTTTTCTGTGCACCATTTTTTTGAAAGAGGGGTCAGCATCAATGAATGCAAAAGAAAATCAGTCTAACTTCAGTTTACAGAATCAACTTCCAGGGTTATGCTTTCATACATGACGGTCAGTGGAGAGAAAATCTACCTAAAGAAGCAAATAGGATTATGATTGTGTGTGGGTGGGTGGGTGGGGGGGCTGTACCTGTGAGATGGAACTTCCATTGATGTATAGTGTTGAAGTTTAAACCAAGAAATAATGGTCTGAAGAGAGCGATATGCACATCCCCAACCCTGGAAGATAGCATAGGAATGAACAAGTTAAAAATGACAGTACAGGCTAGGCCGTACGGCCCATACCACTAATAAAATGATATGTCGTTTGAGTGAGGGAGGAAGCAAGTTTTTTTTTCGAAAATGAAATCTGAGAATTGTAGACTAGTTTTTATTTTTTTGATAAGAACTTTGATTTGAATTCAGTACCAATTAAGCAAATGTTAAAGATTACTTTGTCATCTATGAAAATGAATACAGTTAAAGAGTCAGCCCTCAGAGGCTCACACTGCAACAGCCCAGTATATTTCTGGAACCAATATCACATATCTTGTGACTCTTCATACCAAAGAAATCCATAAAGGAACCTAGATTAAATTGAAGTTGCACGATACTCAATTCTTCATTACCAAGTGTAGACTCACATCAAATATAATTTACATGTGCAAATCTGACAACATGTCTCAATGGTTCACAGACAATCCCATCCATTAAATTTGATATAACAATGAGACATGTCTTGAGTGCAAAATAAGCAGGTATATCAGACATGAAAAAATGCCAAAACAGGACATGGAGACATGGGGGATGCAAGATAGACCACAACTATGTTAGGAAAGCGGCCTCCCCTGGCAGCCATCGAATCGAGATCAGATCATCAGATGAGAAAATAGAGAAGAGAAAAGAAACGATTTTGCACAAGAACATGGATTTTTTACATGGTTCTCAGGCAGTGTGCCTTCCTACATCTACACGTCCACAGCTGCAGTAGGATTCCACTAGAAAAAGGCATCATCACATGTCTAAACACCAAAGACAGTAATACCCCTGTTAGAATAAAATTGCTGCATAACCTGACTGTGCAGGTTGACACACTTGTGCGAGCATGCAAGTTGGGGAATTCGGACTCCACTTTCTAACAAACTATACATGTCAAATGTGCAGGGGAATGTGAAACAAAATGACAGACTTTGGCTTAGAAATGATTGCACATGGAAAATGAAGTGCTTATTTGGTGTAATGGGCTAATGGAGAGTCGATTGTGGTGATGCATGTCTAAGTCTCAGATAAATAATAGCTAGTCATGAATGGTATGAAGCTGTCGCAGCAGTATGACATTGCATAGCACGTACAATGGTGTACCACAATGAACACCCCAGGGACACAGCAGCTGATGGGAGGCACCACATTCTATACCTCACCTTGTGCATTCTAAGTGTAGCATATTTTTGGTAGCCTTCTAAAGGAATCATGTTTAGAAATATAAATACTGTGTTATATTAGACAACAGTGTATATCTTTCACCTGAAAAGTGCAAAGAACATGTTTCCCTTTAAAAAAAGAAGTGCAAATCACCTTTTGAGGTTGACACTTCAAAGTTACCAGATGCTCGATGTCCGACCACATACAATCGAGGTTTGCCGTATCAGATCTCTTAGGGTTAGAGAGAAGAGATGTCAATAAAATCTCGAAAGATAGAATCTCGAGATATTGGGATGCAAAGAAAAGTTGCACACACACACACATATATACACACATTTGATAACAATATATACATACATTTGATAACAAAAAGATCATTTTAAGAAAAGCAAATAATTGGATAGCATTGATCGCCATCATTAGTATCTGTTACAATTAGACATCACAAGAATTAACAGCAACAATACAGCGGGACTTTTAAGTTTTAATAAGTTCATATCACAAATTTTGAAACAAGAATTAACAACCAATAAGCAGAAATTAATAGGAATGAGAAACAAATATTCCACAAAGAAATCAGTAATTAAGTAAAATCTGTAAATAAAACCTAAAGCATTAACAAGAATTAAACAATCAGGAATGAAAAATGTCACATCGGATCTCGGTTTTTATCTCAAGAGTCAGAGAGAATGGACATTGAAGAAATCTCACATAAATATCAGGAAACCGGGAACACTAACAAAGACCAAATTAAGGACATATGTCAAGGGACAATATGTAGTCTCATTCATTTAACCACTCAACATGAGAAAAAAATGTAAGAAGACTTAAGAAAAGGTTGCCTATAAGGTTTGCAGTGGACAGATTAACCATGGCCAGGAGTCTTCCTCTTAAGGTAAGGCATTTTAGTGGCAACCACATCAGTGTGACGATCTGAAGTGAAGGGATGGGTTTCAGAACCCCCAGGCTTGAATGAGACAGAGATTCTCAAGAGATCTCGGAATCAAGTGTCTTGGACACCTCGGAAATCGGAAAGCTAGAGAGAGAATCTGGCAAGCTAGAGAGAGAATCTCGAGAGATCTCAAGAGATTTCCTAGAGATTGCAAAGCATGCATACAATAAACATTTTCTTAGAGAGAAACATGACCTACATGACTTTTGAAACCTCTTTCAGGTAAATCTGAGAGTACATTACAAACAGAAACTTTCCCCTTTAAGCCCCACTCAACTTCAGTCTACATGGAGATAATAGGTTGAAATATGTCCCAAGAGCCCTATGAACGTGAAGGTGCTGATTTGGAGGATCTCTCACAGCCGGCTCCCAACCTGTGACAAAGTGGCGTGTTTCCTGCAGAACATCTCTACCCGCTGCTGCATGTGCGGGGATGAGGATGAGGGTATGGACCACTTATTCACTTCCTCTTCCTATGCAGGGGACTTTATGGACGAGGCTGGGGCAGAGATCACTGCAAACTATGGGTAATTTTGGCTCGGTGAAGCAACTTTTTTTCCAACGGCATAGAAGATGGATGCTCAAGGGGGTAACATCATCTGGTGGCTGATCCTTCATGCCACTTTTTTGGCCTTGTGGAATGAAAGGAACAATCGACTATTCAAAAGAGAGGCTAGATCAGACGAGTCCCTTTTTGCTTTTAATTGTGAGAGGGTGGTTTTTTGGGCTACTCATTGCTGTCCACATAATTCCTCGCTCTTTTTGTCATTGGGGAATTAGGTTGGCACACTAACTTGGTGTGCAGACTTGTATAGGGCCGTTTGTGGAACATTCCCCCTTCTTTAATAAATACCCATGATACCATCCACATTTTTAAAAAAAATGGTTGAAATATGGAGATAAATCTCTTGCTAATCAAATAAACTGGTGTGGGACAGAAGTATAAAACTGTAATATTTGAGGGCAAAACTGCAAACCAGTTGGCGTTGCGGCTGTTCAGTGGCGAAGGTGCCTGAATATCGTGGGCAGGAGGCTAGCAGCAGCAGGTTCACACAAAGGGGCTGGCACCAACGAGGCTGGAAGGTGACAAGGGTGGTCGTGAGGGTGTCGCAAGCAGGAGTGGCAGGTTCGACGGGAGAGAGAGGGTGTGCGGACGGTCCAATGGAGGGGAGAAGAAGGAAAGGCAGAGGGAGGGTCAAGGCGATGGCAGAGGTGCAGAGGGCGATGGTGAGGTGGCGGACTTCCAGCGGCTGTTGCACGTGCGACGATAATGGAGAAGGGAGCACAACAGTGGGAAGGGTGTCCCCAGTGCGGTGCATGCAAAGGAGGGCGAGCAAGAAAAGGGGGGGGGGGTGTTATCAAGGCGATGACCGAAGGAGCAGGACTGCGGTGGCCGAATCTCCCCTTCGCAGGGAGGTTGGAGCAGCAATGCCCTGGAGCGGAGGTGGGTTGGCGGTGCAATGAGCCTCCCTGTAGCATGGAGAGTGAGCAGCGGCCAGGGGTGTCGCACCCCTTGGCCTGGCCCGATCAGGTTGGGGCTTCTCATCCCTAGCCTGCTCGGGTTGCCCTCCTTCGCAGAGGACCAAGAGACCAAGAGAAGGCTGGCAGCCAAACTTTTCCCCAAAATTCTTTCAATCCATCCTTGACCTACAAATTCACGATTACATATGTATTTATAGGGGATGTAATCCCAATGGTCTTCCTCGCAGACCTAATGACTAACTAAGACCCAAAAAAAATCGCACCAAAAATTACAGAAAAATAAAAAGACTTGATATTAGCTCCAAATGAGCCTAATAAACTATAAAAATTAGAAAATTAATTGTACCAACTTATGACCTCTAAATGAGACAAAAATAAAATAAAAGTACACAATAAAAATAAAAATGATCCCAATACGACTCCAATCGTCTGATGTCTCGAGTTTGCTCTGCGTTATAAACACTGAAATATAGAAAATATTGGTAGATAGGTGGTTAACATATCTTATCTGGATCAGCTGATTCAGATGAAATTTAGTACCGAAGTGTTGTTTGACATTCCATCACTTGGAAGTACAGTGTTTCAAGGGGAGTAATATTACTCTAGTCATTCCTTGAAGCATTCTGTAAAAAATGATCTAGAAACTGTATTATATTTCAATATTTCTACTACTTCTAGACTTATAGTAGTATGTCATGATTCTGAGAACTATAAAATGATGCCACTTTTTGTATATGCATGGGATCAAGAGGACTCCACTTAAATCTCAGCCAGATCAAATGAACTTATATTTTGTAGCACATAAATACCCCAATGCATTCATATAAAAACCACTACAATATTCCATAGATATTGAATATTGAAGATAATAGACCAATGAGATTAAATAGCAAGGAGTAAAGGGTAGAATTCTACAAAACAACATGAAAGGAAAAAAAATCATACATTGTCATCAATTCCATCCTGAAGGTAATGGTAATACTCATAAGAGCCCTCGACCAAAGAAACAAGTCCTCCAGGAACTGCAGTAAAGATTAAACATTATTGTTAAAAATGTTACAAGGAAAATGAATCCGTAAAGACATTAAAAATATATTTCAAGTAAAAAAGTTTGCATGGTTGCAGATACAGAAGTAAACAAGTACTTACCGCCACTACCTGAAATTTCACTGTGTACATCTTTCAGCAGCATAGAGCCTAAATTAATAAGATAAGTCAGAAAAACAACACATTACATTGCATAAATCAGGAATGCAACAGAGTACATTGAATAACTGTTAGGTTGATTTCCAGAAACTCTACCATTTCTCACAGAATTTCTCCCACTATAATTAGTACCGAAATTCAAGGCATTTGTAATGAGTACGAGAGGGCGGTCTAAGGGCAACCCAAGCCTCCAATGTAGAGATCTTCTAATTTCAACTATAAGAAGAAAAATCAAATGCATAGGAACAGACAAACAAGTCATTTTGAAGGTTAAAATATTTATAGTCATTCCAAAAATGCAGTTAAAAATCCCCAAAAGACTTGCATAAACTGTATTAGTGACATTAGTACCTTGGTTCATTTCCATCTCCCCATAGGTCAAGTCATAGATGGCTGTTATTGGATGTAAGCTCCCAGGAGGGAAGAAATGATATGGGCATAGCTGTAGATGTAAAACCATTCCACCCATGAGGTTACTATAGGCATAGCACATAATCACAATTAATAATGTATTTATAAAAAATATAAGAAGATGGCTGGAGAGGATTAGATGGCAAAACAAAATTTGAGGAAGCAAGCAGTATTAAGCATAAGATAACCAAAACATCGATCAAGTTTGAGATGGCTACAGAAGATTCCTATGATGACTGATACATTGAGCCAAATTTTGTGAGCAGTTTAAGTGTAACCTAATGCCAGACCACTATAATATGGCTTCATGTTTTCAGCCAATAAAGGGTCATAGTACACGTTCCCAGCAATGAGTCTTGGAGACAAGCTTGTTTGTCAATTGTCACCGGGAGGCCTTCCTTTGAGCAACCTAAGGTCATACAGAGCCTACAATTGGAGACAGGGAAGGAAAACTCAAGGCATGGAAGGCAGGATCGAAATCAGATCGGGATCGCCCAGGCCCGATCCCGATCCGATCCGGCCGATTCCCAAGCAGAATCGGCCGGAATCGGCCAGAATCGGAGGAATCGGCCTGGATCAGCCATGGCCGATCCGATCCAGAATCGGTCAATCCAGAATCGGCCGATCCCGATCCGATCCGGCCGATTCTGCCTTCCATGTCTCAAGGTCCATAACATGTTGTATGTCACAAATCTTGCTCAACTTTCAAGAATATGCTGAAGAAATCACAGATGTCCCTCTTGCCACCAACTTGCCTACATTCAACCAAATTAGTTTATAGGCAAATTGAAACTGAGAATCATACAACTCAAGATGGGAGGAAAGAAGGGGGGGAAAAAGTTTTTCTTAGTCTGTGCATGCACTTCATGCATCAAGGACAAGCTAACATTACCTTTGGATGCTGTGACAAAAGCTTTGGAGTAATAGCCTTCTTTAATGTAAATAGCTGGTCAATTAAACCAGGAATAATCAACTTGGAAATAGCAGAAGCCAATGGAAAGTTTTTCACAGCATAACAGAGTATGTCCAGCTTCAAATTGACAACCAAGCATTTTGCCGGTATAGGTGCTGAAAGAAACATATGAATTGCAAAATGGAGTAAGTACATAGGACCAGCTAAGCTCAACTTTCCAGAATATGTGTGTTTCTGAATATACATTGAAAATCTATCTGCCTACCAGCAAAAGCAGTGGAAAACAATTGATCAAAATAAATGAACGTATAAGTCTACCTGGAAAATATTCTGCAACAGGTGCACAAGATACCTGGATATTTTCTGACTGATTGAAGAAGAGATTCACATGGATAATATCTGCATTCTAAAGAAAGAGATTTTAGAGAAAGAAATGATAATAAATTAGAATATACAAGAGCACTGATAGGAAAGAAAACATCATTTAGAGAAAACCACCAAACCAGGATAGGAAGACCAATTAGAAGTTGAAGGTGTGAGTTGTTTAGAACTGCTCGGTATCAAATTTTTTGGGCTCTCGACAGAAGCCCATTGAAAAGCATGAACAAGGCCATTGATCCAATGGTCTGAGCCTACTGCTTCTACATGTGGTTGAATTGTAGTCCATCTTTTGCTTAACTGTCGCTCTTCCTGCTTATTCTTAAATCTTGTAACTATTCACTTTTGATCCTATGTTGATTTTGTTGTAGGCTCTCATATTTGTTTTTTTGCATACTTTTTCTTCTATTTCTCCATCCCTCCCTCCGTCCTGCATTTTTAATTTCTCCGAATAGATATTCCAATTGGTAAGTAGCAGAGTTAGGAACTGGATACACTTGTAAGGTAGCCCCTCTGATTCATCAGCTATCCATCCACATATGATTCTTAAACAAGAGATTCATCGGGCTGTCAGCCAGTCAGATTTTGGGGCTCCCAGACACCAAGAGACAAGCCCAGCTTCATGGGACAAGGCTTTATGATGATGATGATAGCAACAACAACAACGAAGGAAATGATGAGGGAAAAAAAGAAGATAAAATGTAATACCCTCAGGAAAAGGACAAAAAAAAAAAACAAAATGGTTACTTTGACGTTACATCAGTGACAAACACATTAGAACAGCACAATGAGGATCAATCTCTTTCAGAAGAGGTCCTTCTGCAATGTTGAGTAAACTACAAACTAAAACATCTGACAGCTTATCTGTCCTGCTCATAGGAAGAAGTCCTTTAATTTAACAATTGTTGTGGTTTCTAACTATTCCCAAAGAAACATGATTCTTAAGGACCCCAATGTTTCATAAGATTTCCTAGGAAAGAATTGATACATACACTGTTTTGGACCACCGAATAGACCCTCTAGTGATTGGAGAAAGTGACAACATAAATATTACACATGTAAAATGCTAAATAACAAGATTGTCCAAGCATACGCATGCAAGTAGCAAACTAACCTCCTTCACTGTAAACAAGGAAGAGAACTTAGATTTTGGAACGAAGATGGCAGATGCTAGAGCTTCTTTGGTGGATTCTGTAGCACCTTCTTTTAACATGTTATCAGTCAACAAATCCATGCTTGATCTAATTCAGAACCATGCAGAACAACAGGTGGAACTGTTTCCTCAGGTGACACACTTGTTACTTCAACTAGGTACACAGTCTTAGGATCTCTAAATTTTGCAGTAGCAGTGTCTACTGCGGAAGAAAACATCTCCCCAGCATCTGGCAGAAGCAAAGTATATGATCAAAAATAAGATGTTTTCACAACTTCATTTCCATGAAACATTGTCAATAGTACGTAAGCACAAGTAAAGGATCTTTAAAACAGGCAAAAATATCCATTAATGCATAATATAAGCATAAAATTGCATAATAGACTACTATGCAGCCTCTTCTAGAGCAATAAAAATCATATGAAAAGGGAAGTTTTTACAAATAATCCCTATGAGTGGAGAAACATTACTTAATTGACTAAGATTAGGATATTTTGAAAGTCATGGGGTATAAATTTTACTAATCCTTTTCATGTTTCTTGGTATTGGCTGCATGAATCCTATCACCCCACTGACTCTCTATCAAATAGCATGTTCATGGTTAATCTTGGAGAGGTTACATCCTTTGTTGTAAGCTTTTACACATGATACATTATTATATTTTTAGTAACTGCTCATGTAACCAATTGCAGTGCAAATAGTTAAAATCACTGCTATAACATAAATTCAATAGCCTTCTGAAAATGACAAACATGAAATTGCAGGTAACAGAATTCTCGATAAATTAGCCAACCACATATTTGTAAAAGGCACTGCATATTTCTCCTCAATGGACAGAGAAGGCTAATGAATGATGATCTGCATGTTTCTGCTGAATTCAAATTTGGGCAAACAAGTGGTGGACAACCCTAACCACTTGTATTTGGTTTGCTCGAGTGGCGATTCAGACCGAATCGGGTTTGCCCTGATTCGATCCAATATATATGTGTGTGTGTGTGTGTGTGTGTATATTACCCATGGGAAACACAGTTTCTTCTTCATACTTATTTACCTGAATATCATTTAAGTAAATGTTAGTATTTATAGTTTCATTTACTTAAGATATTACATGTAAATAAGGAAGTATCCCCCATTTGAATCTAATAAAAATATCAAAAAAATCATATCTCTTACCAATAAAAAGTCAACTCTCCCATCGAAGAAGAAAATCGTGATTTCGGTGATTTTAGCGAAATGTTAACTTTCTAATCTCTCATAATTTAGCCTATCCAAAATTTGATAATTCAATAAAACCACATGGAACAGTAAAAATCCAAAGTAACATGATCCCTAATTCGCCTGATTTGCCCCGATTCCCTTTATATATATATAATATATGTATATATATATAATATTATTTGTAATATATGTTATACATTATAAATATGATATATATTACATATATGTATTTAATCAATATAAATGTGTCTGAAATATGATATATGTAATATATATAATATATATGCAATATATATATATATATGATATCATTATCATCATCATCAGAGCCTTATCCCATTATTTGGGGTCGGCTACATGAATCTTTTTCCGCCAAAGATTTCTATGAAGTGCTATAGTCGTGTTTAAACTCAAGAAGTCCAAGTCCTTCTAATAACATCGCACCATCTCATTTTAGGCCTTCCCCTAACTCTTTTACTGGCATCCACTAAAATTTGGTCACATCTTTTACCGATGCCGAGTTAGGACGACGGTACACATGTCCAAACCACCTAAGTCTATTTTCTCTCATTTTCGTATCAATTGGAGCTATCCCCAAATCCTCACGGAAGCGCTCATTCCTAATCTTATCTTTTTTAGTCTTACCACACATCCATCTCAGCATCTTCATCTCTGCTACACATATTTTATTAACGTGTTCCTTTCGCACTGCCCAACACTCGGTGCCATATAATAAAGTAGGCCTCACTGCCGTTCTATAAAACTTTCCTTTAAGTTTCACTGGTATACGATGATCGCAGAGGACTCCTGATGCACTTCTCCATTTTAGCCAGCCTGCCTTAATCTTGTGTGCCACATCATCATATATCTCCCCATTCTCTTAGATGATAGATCCCAAGTATCGAAAGCTACTACTCTTAGAAATATCTTGTCCATCAATTTAAACCATATCTCCCTGTAGCACCTTTTGATTACTAATTACAATGCATAAACTCAGACTTACTCCTACTAATTTTAAAACATTTAAGACTCCAAAGCATGCCTCCAACTTTCTAGCTTAACATTTAAATCATCAATACTCTCATCAATTAAGACAATATCATCCGCAAATAACATACACCAAGGGATATCATCATGCTAATGCTTTGTTACCTCATCTATAACTAGAGCAAAGAGATACGGACTTAGGGCAAAACTTTGATGTAAACCTATAGTGACCGGAAATTCACAAGTCTCTCCAGCAATAGTTCTCACACTAGTAGTAGCACCATCGTACATATCGTGAATCAAGTCAACATATCCTTGAGAGACTCCCTTCTTTGTTAATGCCCACCAAACCAAGTCTCTCGGTACTCGATCATACGCATTCTCCAAATCAAGAAAAACCATATATAAATCTCTTCTCATCTCTCTGTACTTCTCCATTAACTGTCGCAATAAGAAAATAGCTTCTGTAGTAGATCTACTAGGCATAAAACCAAATTGATTTTCTGATACAATAGTCATACATCGCATTCGATTCTCGATTACTCTTTCCCAAAGTTTCATAGTGTGACTCAAAAGCTTAATTCCGCGATAATTATTACAGTTTTGAATATCCCCTTTATTTTTATAGAAAGGAACTACAACACTTTTCCTTCATTCTTCTGGCATTCTCCGTTCCTTTAATTTTATTGAAAAGTTTAGTTACTATTTAATGCCATTGTCTCCTAAGCCTTTCCACACTTCAATAGGTATGCCATACAGTCCTAAGGCCTTGCCCAATTTCATTTTTCTTAAAGCATCACCCACTTCTGACATCTTAATATGCCTAAAATACTGATAATTATCAAATTTTGTTGACTCTTGGTTCTCTTCTAAAGAGACATCCTTAAAACAATCTCCATTAAGTAATTTTTAAAAATAATTATACCATCTCTCTTTAACCTCTAGATCCTTAACTAAAACATTTTGATCTTCATCCTTAATGCAACGAACATGATCTAAATCTCTACTCTTCCTTTATCTTAATTTAGCAAGTTTAAATATGTCTTTTTCTCCCTCTCGAGTTCCTAATTTATTATATAATTCTTCAAACGCCTTGGACTTAGCTTCACTAACTATTCTTTTAGCCCTCTTTTTAGCTATTTTATAAGCTTCTAAAGTTTGATTATTCTTGTTGGTTCGCCAATCCTTAAAACAATCTCTTTTAACTCTAATGGTATTTTGAATTTCCTAACTCCACCACCAAGTCTCTCTTTCTACATTCTTTTTACCTTTAGATTTACTTAAGAGTTGATTTGCTACATTCTTTATACAATTTGTGACATTATTCCACATTACATTAACTTCTTGATCTAAATTCCAAATACTTTCTTTTACTATATGATTTTTAAATGTTTCCAAAATTTTACTTTTCAAATTCCACCACTTAATTTAGAATAATTATTTATGATGGTTTTTCTTTTAAATTTTGGAACACGAGCATCTATTACTAGTAACCTATGTTGTGGGGCTAAACTCTCTCCAGGAATAACTTTGCAATCTTTACACAAAACTCTATCAGCCTTTCTAATAAGAAAATAATCAATTTGGCTCTTATGTGTTCCACTCTTGTATGTTATTAGGTGTTCGTCTTTCTTCTTGAAGAAGGTGTTGGCAATTACTAAATCATAAGCCATAGCAAACTCAAGAATACTAGTACCCATGTCATTTCTCTCGCCAAAACCAAATCCTCCATGAATCCTCTCATATCTTCTATTACTTTCACCCACATGACCATTAAGATCCCCACCAATAAAAATTTTCTCTTCATTAGGGATATTTTAGATCAAACTATCAATAGCCTCCCAAAATTGCTTTTTAATGCCCTCTTCAAAACCCACTTGCGGTGCATATGTGCTAACTACATTCAAAGTAACCTCACCTACGATAAGTTTATTAAGATAAGTCTATCCCCTAGTCTATTAACTTCTACAACTTTCTCTTTTAAGTCTTTATCTATTATTATGACCACACTATTTCTAGAGTTACTAGTTTCTGTATACCAAATTTTATAACTATCAATATCTTTAGCTTTAAATCCTTTCCACCTAGTTTCTTGTAGACAAGCTATGCTAACCCTTCTATCCCTCATTAACTTAACCAACTCTAAACTCTTACCCGTTAAAGTTCCTATATTCCAAGTAGCTAGACGGATCCTATGTTTTTGGACTAACTTCTTTACCCATCTTCGTCCAACCCCACACGGGAACCCTTGCCTATTTGACACCGCAATCGGGCGCCATCGCGGCGCGTCGCTTATGGGGAACGCCCTAGCTAGCCCTTGCTCACTTATCATTCCATCCGGGTTCCAATGAAACGCGTCGCTTCTGGGGGATGCCCTAGCATTAGCACAAATATTTAGATCAGAATTCATGTTAAGGATTTGACATTATTTTACTGCTGGCTGTCAATCTAACGCAAACCCTCCTTTCTCACCCGGCTTGGGACCGGCTACGGCAGAGTTATATATATCATATGATATATTATATATATAATATACCCATGCGAATCAGTTCGATTCGGACCGACTCTAGGGGAATCGAGGCGAATCAAGAGCAACCCAATTTGCCTTCCGATTCTGATTCGGTAAACCATGCTACTGACAGCACTTAGTCTGCTTCAGACCTCTTAAGATTTGGTCAAACCTAAGCTATCATCACCTAAACTCATGAGAATTTTCACTTTCTAATTGAAAAGAAACTAGAAAATGATTTCTCATGAGTTTCGGTGATGATAGTTTAAGTTTGACCAAATCCTGAGAGGTCTTAAGCAGACTAAGTGCTGTCAGTAGGAGAGTGGTTTCCTTGGAGAAGTCACATGTACGTTTGACTTTTTTTACCGGACTTTGGATTCTTAGTGTTCCATGTGGTTTATTTGAATTATCAAATTTTTAGATAGGTTAAATTATGAGAGATTAGAAAATTAGCATTTCGCTAAAATTATCGAAATCGTAATTTTCTTCTTCGATGGGAGAGTTGACTTTTTATTGGTAAGAGATATGATTTTTTTGATATTTTTATTGGATTCAAATGGGCGGTACTTCCTTATTTACATGTAATATCTTAAATAAATGAAACTATAAATGCTAACATTTACTTAAATGATAAAAATATTTTTTTATTAAGAAAACATCTTGCCAAGTCCTGCAAACAAAACAAAAGTTCAAGGTCTAGGCTATTTATTCAACAGATTATACTGACTAGACTAGCATTATTACTATGCAAGTAAGGCCACTTCCCCAGCCAGTTGCCAGGTTATGCAAAGAGGCTGTTGTTAGCCCTATCAGTAAACTGAAAATTTGTCCAGAAAAATATTGAGGTGAATATTACATAAAAAATCTTTACAACTGAAAACATTATGGAAGATTATAAGAAGATTTTGTTACCTGAGTTTTTATCAATGGGAACATAAAATGGCAGCTGGAATGCAAGATCACATCTTAGGAGGCAGCCTCTCTCCCACAAATATTTTTCAGGATAATCTTCGTAAACAACAGTGGGAATAGCTCCCAAGGCTTTGGATTTTTCATCTCCAGAAACAAAAAAACTGACATCTTTTGCAAGCATATCAACAGTTGCACCCACCATATTATAGCTTCCATCGTCATCAAAGAGTAGATGCCTCACTCTACCACAAGCAGCAATTGCCTTACAGCATTTTCTTTCACATCGTGATTGCCAACAAATAGTGCTCCTACTACATCAAGTCCTCTTAACAGCAATGTTTTGAGATCATCTGTGAAATTACAGTAAGTATCAATGTGCCGGAATGAAGCTGAAAGTAAGTGTTTTTTTTTTCAAAAAGGAAAAAGTTGAATAACCAGAGTAGGATATCTAGGATGGCAGAGCTACTGCAATGTCATATTTTTTGCATTTTAAGGTGATAACAAGAAGCCATGTTTAAGTGGTGAAACAATAAGAGAAGAAGAGATGTTGAAGAATTCAGTTTACAAATGTTTTTTCTATTGAAGAAATTAGCCAAATGGTGACAACAGAAGTTAGAAAGACCACACAAGGAAAAACCATGAGGCAAGACCCACCAAAAGAAGTGAAAATTATATATATTCACATTTTTATGCCCTGCCGTTCTCTAACCAGGGAAAATATTTTGGAAGTCAATGTTAATATTTCTGCGAAGACAGATTAAAGGCACCATGCTCACAAAACAAAGCATTTACTGTGATACACTCCCTTCTGGATGAAAGGTGGTGAATAAGCAAAATCCTATAAAGCATGCATAAATCTGAAACATTAGAACTGTCTTGGAATAAAGAGATTTGTTAAGGTTTTATTTTTACAATCCGATAAAATATAAAGACACATCCTCATTTGTGTAATCTAATCAATGAGAATGGTGCATGAAAAATTATAATTTTTATATGTTCATATTTTTTCATGTTCCATAGGGGGAGGTGCAGAGTGTGGGTGGACAATAAGAGAGTTGGTTTGAAGAAAGTAGGTGAAAAAGTAGTCTCTAGGTTCAATTTCCCCATAGGAAGAGGTGAGAAAATGTAACATCAGGAAAAAGAAAATATTTTAAGCATTGAAGAATTAATTCACCCAACTATCATTTCAAAAGCCAAAACATTTGAAAATCAGTTATCAAAATGAAAACATAGGGAGACTAAAGTGTTACCAAGCACTACCTCAAATTCACTTTTGCTCTCCATTCGATTGAGCTTCATAAGCACAATGTTTTAGCACTAGACCTGACTACAATAGAAAGAAAATCATGTAGTATCTTGAACCATATATGTTAATGTCTCCTCCCGAAAACTATTCAATCTTGTTTAGTATGTAAAGGATATTTCATATTCTTGCCATGCATTAGCTTAACTGATAATCTGATACAACTAGAGTGGAGATTTCAGTTCTTAGAAAATCATTGTATCCCCCAGATTTACATTCTCAAGAAATCTAGAGTTTAATTTAATCTTCAATGTTGCAAGATGATGTTCCTTCTTATCTTAGAACTGGATGTGGCTAAAAGCTGCATAAGAAACTATTTCAGATGGAATTTTCATTATGTTTTTTTATCTTCCTCTCTTCATTTTTGAAATGCATCTTCCTCTCTTCGTAAATGTGCTCATTATGTGTCTTAACATGAAGGAAAGGAATAAAGAGACATCTTTTCACTTAATTGTCATTACTGAAGACAGAATGAAACCAGCATTTCTACCATGGAAGAAATGATCGGATCGGCCCAGGGATTGGCCTGTGATGATCCCGATCTGGCCGAAAGTCTGTCCGATGGATCAGCCAAGCTAAAAAAAATGTTAAAAAAAAGGAAAATTTCAGGGTAATTCAAAAAAATGCAGGAAAATTTCAGAGAAATTGAAGATGTTCGCATTTTCATTTAAAAACAATCATCTGTGTATTCATACTACATGGGACATCAAATGTAACATATTATGCAATAATAACTGTAATAAACATCAAACGTAACACATCAAATAAACATTAAATCTAACTTAAAACATTAGAAAATATATATACAATCTTGCCATCCGGACCAGGATGAGTCATCATAAATGGTTTTGGTTGTCCATATGTTTAATCGGTCTGCATTGTCTCATAGCCATAACCAAAGAAGAAATATGCTAAATCATGCATTCCTCTTTGAATCCCTCTTAGTGTATATTGTGGCTTGAGCTGTCACCAGATTGTGATGAAACGTTGCACCAAATGCCAATTGGTTTACATATACTAGTTGTTTCACTCATGCCCTGTTCTTGTAAAGGCCAAGGTGCACATCCTCCTCCTACTCCAAGAGGGGAACTGTTAATATCTGAGTAGGGTAAAGTGGGAGGCTGAAATGGAGGTGTATATGTAGACCCTGAAACACAGTGTGGCTCCCAAGGTGGCCAATCATAGGCTGCTTGACATTGCTGGCCTTCATATCCCCTTGTCCTTCTCCTCTGCCACTTTGATATTCTGTTTTTGGCATATAACTTGTAGTAAGCCCCATAACCAGAGAAAATTATGGCACCATATATCCTGTGTCTCAATGACCAGCTCCCACTTTTGTCGCCCCAACAACCCCATCATCATCATCATCATCACTACGGGGCCTGTGTGGAATCATCACTGTGAACTGGTCATCATGCATATGGCAGCTCAGACTCAACTCAAGTGGAAGTGTCTCATCATCATCACTGGTGACCTGAGTCAAGACTCTCCTCTTCTTTTGTCTAACATATGTAAACTTTTCCCTTTTTTCTTAGGAGCTTGTTCTCCCCTCTTTTTGTGTGACGACTCTTCTCAATGTAGGTTGGCTTATAGATAGTCAACATGTCTCTAGCAAAGTAGTTGAGTGTCACCGTCTCTCTTGTAGTAACTTGTTATGACAAGGGATCTGGATCCTCCCTACCTTTTGTTCACCGAATCGGTCTGGATCAGCCCTAGATTGGCCGATCCTTGCCAATCGGGACCGATTCTGTCTGATTCCAGCCGATCCGGGCAAAATTTATCCAATCCAAGGGGCTACCCCGAAATACGGAATCGGTCGATCCCAATCCAGATCGGCCAATTCCACAATCGATGATTTCTACAGCAATGAATTATGCATCCAAACCATATACTCAAATATGATCATCCTTTAAGAAGTCTTGGATGATCCTAGAGTAGTGGCTCAAGGCCATATTTGCATTTATGACTTGAACCCCCAGCGACAAGTTGACTCTAAGAACTTGCACATAAGGCCATATTCAGTAGATTAACATGGTTTTTAAAAAGAATAGCGAATAGTGTCTCAGTTGAGCTGCAAACCTTCGTGAAGACATAGGCTCAACATTTAAATCTACAATAAAGATAAGAAAGTTGCTAAAATGCCATTTGTGGAACACTATTTTTTCTTAAAAATCAGCTTTTGAAGCAGCATGTCACTCGTGCAGAGACATTGGCAGCTGAAAATCAAGGCTGAGAATCCCATTTGGATACATCAAAGACTTAAAATGGATCATATTTCCATTATATAAATGCCCTTAAAATTTTGGGTCTCAACCTTTATATGGAATTGATGGAACCGAATTTGGTCCATTGCGATCCAGCCCATCCAACAGAGATCTAATAGTTAAGATCTCAAACATGCAAGACAGCACACCGTCAAGGAGCTCTCGGGGGTTTCCTGGGGATCCCCCTCCAATGGTTCAGTCTTGGGTACAAAATGATGGGGATTTTTTCAGGGTCAAGAATCCTTACCTTCTGCCTATCATCGGTTTAGTCATATATGTGGGGCATTGCTCAGTTAAGTCCCCATTCAGCAGAAGGGAATTCCAAGGGCCTGGTGTTTTCCCCAGTCATCTGTCCCGGGGGATTCTCTGATCTGCTAGGTGTCACTCCTAGGGGCCTTCTAGGTTGGCCAACAGTCCAATGCCAGCCACTTCACCTGGCATTTGAGTGACTGCAGGCCGCTCTTCCTAGATTGGAGCACCTTCACTTGCTGATGGTACATTCAGCTGTGTGGCTTTGGACTGCCCACTTCCTTATCCCAAGTTTGGATATGGCAACTCTGAAGGGACTGGTAGGTCGGCTGAGCCCACCCACTATTGGGCTGGTAAATCACTTTCCTTCAGGGATCCTAGGATCATTTATTTAAAATATATATATATTATTTTCATTAACTTGAACTTACCTTCTTTTTTGGAGAAAATCCCATTTTTTTCACTTTTGTGTGTATCTCTCTTCTCTCCCTAAATTTTGGATGTTGGGCATCCAAGAGAAGTTAAGATTATTTGGGAACACATATAGAATTGTCAAGAGTCCAATATTTGGAAACTTATACACATGTGTTCAATTAGCAAGGGCATGGAAAAGCCAACCCAATAGCTAGTTCTATTTGTTCTCCTCATTCTATAAGTTCTTCCTCTCTTATCTCCAGTGTTCATTTTCCGAAAGACTGCAGTTTAGCGATGTAAACACACCAATAAATAATCTTCAGCACCAAACATGAGCATTCAATTTTGAGGCTACAAAATAAGCCCTCTTTTCAGACGTTTTTCTTATTCTTTTTCCTGTCATTTATAAATTCAGTTCTCTAATCTGCCCTGACCATTATCTTTTTTCCCTTCTTGTTATTGTTTCTGCAGTTCACATGTCAAAACCTCCCCTTGTTTTATCTATTGAGTCTGTATAATATACATTTGGCATTTATTCCCCCATACAGCCCTCCTCTTGATGATTATGGTTATGGAATGTCATCTAGAATGACATGAATCATTGATGAAGTCACCGGCTTCAAAACCAGTGGAAGCAGAAACCTAAGACTTTTGGCCGTTTCTAGATGAAAAGCCAAAAACCAAGAATTCCTTGTGAGGTAATGGGCTCCGATTTATATTCCAGTACTTTTTGCCAATCCAAGCTAAAAAAACGTAGAGATTTCAGTTCCAAGGACAAGGTTGGCAAAACTTTAGTTTGAAGCCAGTTTTGGCTTCCACAATGAACATGAATAATGGACATCCGGACGGTCTATAACATGTTTTAGACTGTTATAAGAGTCAATCTTTACCAAAACCAATTTTCCACCTATCTTAGAAGCTAGAATTGCAAGGTTTCGGTTGGACAACAAGAACAACTTGGGAGTGCAAATATAACTTCCAAGTTCTACCATCCGTCCTTCAAAAAATCGAGCAAAAATGCTTGCACTTGGAAACTGCACCAAACCCGGCCCAAAAGAATCCAGAACCTGAGAGTATTTCAGAGTCTTGCGTCAACCCAAACAAGACTTAAAAGTAACGATGAGTGGGAACAGCACCTGCTTCCCGGGTGAAGTCTATAGATTCTGTCCCAAGAGAAGGATCCCAGTGCAGACACTTGACGACGGAGACAACCGTGTTCGGAGGGAGAAAGAGGGGGGATCCGATCAGCCAGTGCAGAGAGGGTTCCCCACTGGAGGCCGCGGACATGATCTGCCTGCGGCAGAGCACCCTGACACAGGTCGCCTCTGTCTCGCAGCTGACGGAGCTACTACTGCCGCCGTCCTCCATCCCGGCGGCAGCGGCTGGGATTGCTCTCGACTGGGGCTTCGTGGAGATTCAACGGGGCTACGGCGATGCAGTTCCTGCAGCGACTCGCGGGCGGGCAAGTGCGGTGCGGGAAGGCAAGCGCGTAAATAGTGGAAAGCAGACGGGTTAAAATGTACAAGGTGTCAAAGTTTAAAAGAATTTACCAATGTAATCTTATAATTCACACATTTATGTTTACACCCATGTCCTTGCAATAATGTAACCAGGATCCAACCAAATTTTTTGTGGGATGATATGATACCGAGTGACTGGTTTGAACAAAATTAATTTTAATTGTAAAAAAATAATAATAAAGAATAAAAATAAATAATATATGTGCTGAACCATGTTGAAAATTATAAAATTTTTGACACAATACTATATTAATGAGGTACGACCACGATACAATAAAATCACATAATTATGATTACACACTTTTGAGTTTTGAGTATTGTGGTTATATTTTTTTAGTTCCCGAGCCATCAACTTCCAAAGAATATCTCGAAAAAACGTTACTAGAAATGTTGTCGAACATAAAAATTTATAAGAAAAATTTAAATAGGAGTTTCTGTCTGATGGGGGACTTAGGTGTCCTAAATAGTTTCACTTTTTGATTAAGATTCGCCGTACCGTCCAGATCTACCATGTCGTATTCTCTGTGGTACGGTACGATATCGTATCGTATCATACCGTTGAGATATGGTATAAAAATGACTTATTTGATTTCTTTTTTTTATTTTTGTGACTTGATGAATATTTAAAATGAGCAAATTTCAAAAGAATACTCTCTATCCATACTCAAGATAGATTTTTCATCTCTTCTTATGCATGTATCTTTTCTCTCTCCCATTTCTCTCTCATATCCTCCAAAACTATCAAGAATATCACGCATTCTACAGTCTGAAAAGGGGCTGATATGTTTACGAGGTCTTCATCAAAGTTGTTTTATTCTTCTTCAACTTCGTCCTCAAAGTGGAATCACCTTAATTGGTGGTCTGTGCCCAAAGTTATAGCAGATTATTCTTCACATTCTCTTTCATATCATGATCTACATATACATGATTATCATGCATTCCACATCTCAAACGAGGGCATATCTCTTCAAGACTTCTTCATGAAAGTTGTTCCCTACGACTTCCTCTATGAGCTCCAACTAGAATCACATCAAATGAAGGTTTGTGCTTAAAGATACAATAGATTATTCTTAACCTTCTCTCTCATATCGCGATCTAAATTAGCAGTGAGTGCTGCCTCTCTACAGCCTGAACGAGGGTGATCCAATCTTTGGGCTCTTCATGAAAGTTGTTCATAATATGACCAATGTATTCTATTAGATCAACACCAAGAATCCGAAAATAGAAACAAAATTGTAACGCCTTAAAATTTATAATGAAATATAATATGACACTAAGAAATTAAAAAATATAGTAAATTATACGTAAGACATGATCACTTATATAAAATATAATTATCTTTAATTTTAGATTATTTTATATTATTAATATAATTCTGGTACTATATTTGATTGTGTGCACTTCAACGGGACGACATTCGGTTCAAAAAATAAAGTCAAACCTGAAGTCATCATAATTATTAGAAAAATATATTGATTCTAAAAATATAAAATATCAGGAATTATTGATGCATAGATGTTGAGATTAAGTCGACCTAATAGTTTTTGGGACAATTTTTACTTGACAAAAAATTAATTTAAAAAATTAAACTATAATTACTATAATTTGTATCATCTCTTAATTAGCTTATGTTTAAAATTTCATCTTAATTAAACATCATTTAGACCCCTTAAGTGCACACAGGGTTTGTCACGGTACGGCGAACCCTCTATGCACTTCAACAAGACGACATTTGGTTCCGAAAATAAAGTCAAATCTGAAGTCATCATAATTACTAAAAAAAATATAATGATTCTAAAAATATAAATATCAAAAGTTATTGATGCATAGATATTGATATTAAGTCGACCTAATGATTTTTGGGATAATTTTTTACTTGACAAAAAAATAATTTAAAAAATTAAACTAAAATTACTATAATTTGTATCATCTTCTAATTAACTTATTTTTGAAATTTCATCTCAATTAGACACCATTTAGATCCCTTAGATATTGAGAATAAATCGAACTAATGATTTTTGGGATAATTTTTACTTGACGAAAAAATTAATTTAAAAATTAAATTAAAATTACTATAATTTGTATCATCTCTTAATTAGTTTATGTTTGAAATTTCATCTCAATTAGATACCATTTAGACCCCTTAGATATACCGGATGTGAGAGAAAAAGTAAAAAAAAAAAAAATGCGGTGTGCTGTTGTGGCACGCCTGGTCACCCCATTGGGGTGACCCGACTGTGCCCTGGCTCGGATGAGCCAGGGCACAGTGCGGTTTGACCAACCGTGCTTTTGATAGACTTTAACAATCAATCCCTGAAAAAATAATTTGTCTTCTATTTTATTTTTCGTTTTATCTTTCCTTGAATGTATATTTTTATTCCTTATTATTAGATATGTATGACCACTTTATTCATACTTTAACTGATTTTCTCATCTACTTTAACCGATTTTCTTGCCTTCTTTAACCAGTTTTCTCGTCAACTTTAACTGAATTCTATTTCTACTTTAACTTATTCTTTATATTTTTATTCTCTATTTTCACACTTTAACCAGATTTTTCTTCTATTTTAACTCACGTACAGTATTATTTTAACACATTCATGCGTGTACTTGAACAGAGAGGTTGGCCTTCTCTTTTAACTTCAACATTTTATGAATCTTATAATAAGATGAATTATTTATTACTTAAATATATTATAATTTTACTATAACCTTCTATGTTACACAATGTTGCTGTCGTAGTAACGTAGTCGGCCGAAGCCGAGTTGCTCCCAATGGGCGTAGGTGTGAGGAGAAATATGCAGCCAACTCCACCTGCAAGACCACCGAGTGACCTCGGTGGGAAGAGACTCCGACGCTCAAGTCAGTTCGGGAACTCGGAGTAGAAAGGTTTTTGGGCTAGAAGTCGCATACCTTAGGCGTGGAGGAGATCTCTCCCTTTTATAGAGGTTCCACGAGTAGGATTATGGTAAGTGGGTCGAAGACGTGGTTCGGAGATTACCCGGGATTCTTGTTGACTGGAGTAGTGGGCAGCAGTTGTAGCTAGGCAGGTTCTGTATACTCCGGACCAGTGATCGCGCACAGTATACAATTGTGAACCGTGGGGGTCTTGCCGTTAATGGACCTTCCCATTATCAGCATGTCGGAGCAGTTAATGGAC
This sequence comes from Colocasia esculenta, assembly GCA_014218235.1. Lineage (NCBI taxonomy): Eukaryota > Viridiplantae > Streptophyta > Magnoliopsida > Alismatales > Araceae > Colocasia > Colocasia esculenta. Next base: position 111,128,879 of record CM024762.1, read on the forward strand.
GTGGTCCGTTATCTCTGGGCCCTTCTGCCAACCAACCTTCCCACAAAGGTAATTGGAGTTCGGATTAGGAAAGCCCAAGGCGGCGCGTCCTTGCCGAGGACTAAGGTGGGACTCGGCCCGTTTGGGAGCTCGGCTCGTCAGGGGACTCAGCTTTGTGCGTCGTCGCTGGACAGCCCGGGGGTCTCTCGGTGGACGACGCTCTCCGGGCCGAACTCCCGAAAGCCGATATAAATGGCTGGCCTACCTTTCCCCACTCGGAATGGATCATCTCATTCATCTAGGTTCTCTCCTCGGCAGATGACGACCTGACGGTGTGCCGAATTACCAAGGATCGATCCGCGTCATTGGCCCCCCAGCTTTTGCTCGGGACGTCACGACGGGCCGAGGAGAAGGTGTCATTATTTAATGATCGGACATTGTTGTATGCTTTCTCATCAGACGTGTTTACGCACCATTGGGATTATGAAGGGACGCAACGGCTGCCGGAGAGATGCGACCTCTGGCGCTTCTGACACCAGCTGAAATGGCGCACTGCCTCGACTGTCGGCCGCAATCATGGTGGCAGACGATGCTACGGGCGTTCCCACCGATGCCTCGACATCCGATCTCTCTTCCCATGATTACAATCCGTGTTTGACGCTTGCCAACAACAGTGGTAACGACACGTGGAATGATCGCGACGCTTCGACATTGTGAGGATTTGCGTCCGTTGGATCGAGGTGCCTCTGGGACCCCACAAATAGCGTTAGTGGTACCGAGGGGGGCCCTTTGCACGCGTGAGCTCTGTCAGCCGTAGCATCCGACCTTCCGAGTTATGGCAGAGTGACCGAGCATTCTTGCTGAGCCTCCGACCGTTTCGCCCTCGCTCCGATCATTCCTACACGAAGGTAAGCCATGGGCTCGCCTTCTTCCTCCCAGCCTTCTTCATCTCCTTCCACACCATCCGCTGGGTATTCTCCTTCCGAGAGTGCTCTTGCTCAATCCCCTTCTTCTCGCACTGCTTCTGCTCCTACAGTTCCTCCAGGTGCCAGGCTGGTGGAGGAGGCGAGCGAGATCGCTCTCGTAGTATCCCCCGAGACGTATGTGTCGAGGGCTTCCTCAGCCCCATCCTCCGGCGTGCGCAAGGCGGCCGACACCGTCACAGAGATCGACCTGGCGACCGTCGATAGGATTGTAGATCACCCGGGAATCGCCTTTCCTCCCGACTTCTCCGTGTATGCTTCGGACAGCCTTCGGGCTCATTACACGATGGAGAATGGGTTCTGCCTATACTCAGAGTCAGTCAAAGCTGGTTTCCGATACCCCCTCCACCAATTTCTAGCTCACCTTCTGTTGTATCTGGGAGTTGCCCCTTCTCAGCTAGCCCCGAACTCGTGGAGGTCGGATGTCGGCTTCCTGGTGGCATGTACCATGGCCAAAGTTCGACCGAGCATCCACCTTTTCTTTTATTGCTTTTCCCTCAAGCTTTCGGGGGATTGGCTGTTCATCGCAACTCGAACAGGCCGCCACTTCCTCGGGCGCTTCCCCTCCTCTATCCACCACTGGAAGATGAGTTTTTGTTTTATTCACAGCTCAGAAGGGTGGGAATTTCCCATTACCTGGTCGGCCATCAACCCTCGGGATGAGGCTTTTCGCCCCCTGCCAACCTGACTGATGCCGAGCTATCGGACTTCGACTCGCTACAGGCGGTTACGACGCCCGACCTACGAGAACCCTCTGCCGACTTGTTCGAGTTGATCCGGTGGGCCGATATAGGTCTGACGTTTTTAGGAAACTCCCTTCTCTATTTTCATCCTCCGACGCAGTTGACTAACTAGGTGATGATCTATTTTCAACAGAAATGGCCGAGCTAGAAGACTACCGAGCCCTCGCCGCCCAGCACTTCGCTGCCGGTGGTCAGATAAGGAGGATTGCCCAAGAGAAACGGCCGGCCGAAGAGGCTGAGGTCTAGATTGTGGAGCCCCCAGCTCCCTCTATTGCGGTGGCCCTTCCTTCCGCATCTACGGTGGCGCCGGGGCTCACGATCAGGGAGATCCCGGAGAGACCGGCGAAGTGAGCTCAGCAGTCGGCTGAGGGTGGCATGTCAAGTGCTGCTTCTCCGTCGAGCCGCCCGGTTGTCCCCATGACCCCGCCGCGGGGCCGAGCCCCTTGGAGTGGGGTCGGGCGTCTGCTCCAGCGGACGCCATCTCCCGAGCAGCTTCGTTGAAGACCCCCGACCTCATTGATGAGGCGTTCCAAGGTCTTCAACATCAGCTAGGCCTGCTTGTGACACTTCTTCGTCGGACGGATCAGATCCGAACGTCGGCCGAAGGACGCGTGCGCTCCTTGGAGAAGGAAGTTGTCGACCTTGGCAAGAAAAGTGTTGAGCTTGAGAAGTCGATTGCTGCCGGGGCCGCTCGGTCAGCAAGTCAGAGGATCGGGCTGCCTTCCTTGCGAAGGCTTTGGACAAGCTCAAGACTTCGCTGGCCGAAGAGAAGTCGGCTCGGGAGGCTGAGGTGAGAGCCCACGAGGAAACAAAGGCGGGAATGGCCCAACTCGTGGCTGATGAGCGCCAAAAGGCCGTGGTCGAGTACACGAAATCCGACGCACATCTTGACCAGATCACCGGCTTGTTCTCGGATGGATACAAGCATTGTCTGTCGGCAGTTGGCAAGGCCTTCCCCGAACTGGACTTGTCTTCTGTGCAGCCTCCGAGTGAAGATGGCGATGAGGCCAACGAGGAAGTTGTTCCGACCGCGACTGCACCCCCGGAGCGGCACCCTCCACTTCGGCTCCTTCGGCCGACAAGCCTTAGTTTTTTCTTCGCCCCAAACGGCCGCCGAACCGGGAGTCGGCATGTTTTGTATTGTCCTTTTTCGGCCTTTAGGCCGTTTTATGAATACATTCGTCTTTTCTATTCTTAACTGCGACTGCGCTTCCGTTGTATGTTTGAGCTCGCTTATGACTTGGGTGGGTCATGTTAGACTCGGAGTATCGAGGCGAATCCCTTAGTACGTTTAGAGTGCTGAAGCGACCTCGTTGGGCCTCGAAGTGCCTAAGCGACCTCCGTAGAATGTTTAGAGTGCTGAAGCGACCTCGTTAGAACGTTTAGAGTGCCGAAACGACCTCGTTAGAACTCGGAGTGCCTAAGCGACCTTCGTAGAATGTTTAGAGTGCCGAAGCGACCTCGTTAGAACGTTTAGAGTGTCGAAGCGACCTCGTTAGAACGTTTAGAGTGCTGAAGCGATCTCGTTAGAACTCGGAGTGCCGAAGCGATCTCCTTAGAACGTCTAGAGTGCCATAGCGACCTCGTTTGAACATTTTATTGCTCAAGGGTAATAACATCTGAGGTGCTCAACGTTCCATGTTCTTGGAACCACCGAGCCACTAGGTCTTCCAAATGGTAGGCCCCCCGTCCGAGGTCCTCGACCACTCGGTACGGGCCTTCCCAGATGTGTGATAACTTCCCTACAGCCGACTTGGGATCCGAGATAGCGAGATTCCGGAGAACGAGACTGCCTGTGCTGAAGCGACGAGGTCTGACACTTGCGTCGAATCTTCGCTTCATCTTGCGTTGATAAACTTCGACTCTGGACACTGCCTTGTCTCGCCGCTTCTCAACCAGGTCCAATTCGGCTCGCAGCGAGCGATCATTGACCTCACGTTTGAATCCCAGAACTCTTCCTGATGGTATGAGCAACTCGACTGGTGTTACTACTTCCACACTGAAGGCGAGCGCGAAGGGAGACTCTTGAGTGGCTTCGCGGGGCGTTGCTCGATAGGCCCACAGTATGTGGGGTAGCTCTTCAACCCATCGGCCTTTATGGTCGTCTAGCCACCTTCTAAGTCCATCGAGCAGCGTCCGATTGGTCACTTCGGCCTGGCCATTAGATTGAGGATGAGCAACCGAGGTGAAGCGATGGTCGATGCCGAGCTCCACGCAATTACGACGGAATTGGGCGTTGTCGAACTGTTTGCCGTTATCCGTGATGATCGTGTGAGGCAGCCCAACCTGCAGACAAGGTTTTTCCATACGAATCCCCATGCATTGGCATCAGTTATCTTGGCCAACGGCTCGGCCTCAACCCACTTAGTGAAGTAGTCGACTCTGACGATGAGAAATTTCCGTTGCCCGGAGGCTGGCGGAAATGGGCCGAGGATGTCCATCCCCCACTGCGCGAAAGGCCATGGAGCTATTAGTGGAGTGAGGTTTGCAGGCGGCTGCCGATCTACCTTGCCAAAGAGCTGGCATTGTTGACATCTCCAGACGTGATCCTCGGCGTCCTTCAGTATGGTTGGCCAATGGCCACCAGTAGCCTTGCCGAGTTATTCTTCGAACCAGCGACCATGGCCACGTGTGGCTTCCGCACGTGCCCTTATGTACCTCAGTGACGATCCTCTCGGCATGCCTTCGGCTCATGCGCAGCAAGTGGGGAAGCTAAAGCCCTTTCTGTAAAGGTCATCATCGAGTAGAAAAAATCTTGGGGCTCGTCTTTTTACCTTTAATGCTTCTTCTTTATCATCCGGGAGTTGACCGTCTCGGATGTACTTGACAATGGGGGTCATCCATGTCGGCTCGGCATCGATGCACATGACCTCCATAGATCCCACCGAAGGCTCGCTGAGCTCTTCTATGAACACAGAGGACTACGGACGGTGCTCCGAGGTGGCCGCATATTTGGATAGTGCGTCGGCTTGGGAGTTATCGGATTGAGGAATTTTCAACAGCTCCACCGATTCGAAGTCATTCATCATTTTTTGGACCTCGGCCATATATGAGGCGAGCTTTTCTTCCCTGGCTTCGAACTCCTTCGAGACCTGGCTGACGACAAGCTGGGAGTCACTATGGACCCGAACCTTTGTCGCTCCCAATGTCTTCGCCATCCTGAGACCTGAGATGACAGCCTCGTACTCGGCTACGTTATTGGAGGCACAGAAGCCGAATTGGATTGCGTACCTTAGGACGAGGCCCTCTGGGGAATGTAAGAAGACTCCTGCTCCGCTACCCTGAGAGTTGGAAGCCTCATCCACATAGACCAGCCATAGCTCGATGATCTCCTCTAGTTCTGACAGCCTCGCCGTTTCTTCTGAAATGAAATCGACAAGGGCCTGAGCTTTGATGGCAACCCGAGGCCTGAAAGATATGTCAAACTCTCTGAGCTCGATAGCCCACTTGGCCATCCTTCCCGAGGCCTCGGGTCGGCTAAACACTTGCTTGATGGGGGCGTCGGTGAGGACTACGATCCTGTGTGCTTGGAAGTAGTGTTAGAGTTGCCGAGCCGCCATCACCAGCGCGTACCCTGCCTTCTCAAGGTCGGAGTAACGTTGTTCAGCTCCTCACAAGGCTTTACTCGTATAATATACCGGAAGATGCTTCCACTCATCCTCTTGCACGAGTACCAAGCTGATTGAATGGTTGGTGGCCGAGGTGTATAAAAATAATTCTTCTCCTGCAGCGGGCTTACTCAAAGTAGGTACATTAGCAAGATGGGCTTTGAGCTCATCAAATGCCCTTTGACATTCGTCGTTCCACTCGAACCGGCCTTTCCTCAGCACATCGAAGAAAGGTTTGCACCTTTCGGCCGATTTGGACATTAACCTGCTCAGGGCGGTGATTCGGCCGTTAAGCCTTTGTACCTCTTGACGGTCCTCAGAGCTGTCATGTCGATGATGGCCTGCACCTTGTCGGGGTTGACATCAATGCCTCGGCTTGAGATGAGGTATCCGAGGAACTTCCCAGCATGGACGCCAAAGACGCACTTCTCAGGGTTCAGTTTCATCCCGTACCTCGGCAGCACCTCGAAGGTTTCGGCCAGATCTCGAACATGGTCTTCGGATCGCCGACTTTTCACCAGCATGTCGTCGATGTAAATCTCCATTGTCTTCCCAATATTCCGCTCGAACATCATGTTGACGAGCCTCTGGTATGTGGCCCCTGCATTCTTCAGTCTGAAGGGTATTCAGGTAAAACAATACTGACCTTTTTCGGTGGTGAAGGCGGTCTTCTCCTCGTCCTCAGGGGCCATCCTGATTTGATGATATCCCGAGTACGTGTTAAGGAAACTCAGGATCTCGTGTCCTGCAGTGGAATCGACGAGCTAGTCGATGCGGGGAAGAGGAAAGCTGTCCTTTGAGCAGGCTTTGTTCAAGTCGGTGAAGTCCATGCACATGCGCCACTTCCTATTTGCTTTCTTCACGAGGATGACGTTGGCCACCCATTCAGGGTAGAAGGCATCCCGAACAGTTCCTGCACATAAATATTTTGTCAGGTTGTCATCCACGGCCTCCTACCGATCAACTGACAAGGGCCGCTTCTTCTGCCGCACAGGCCGAGCTCTGGGATCCACGTTCAGATGATGCTGAATAACCTCGGGGTCAATCCCGGGGAGGTCATCCTCGGCCCATGAGAAGACGTCGCCGCTACCTTCGAGAAATCGGACCAGCGCTGCCTCCAACTCCTGGAGCTCGGCGCCAATCATCAATGTCTTTTCTTCAGCGATCTCAACTCGCTTTGTCTGCTGGGTGGGCTCTTGCCTCTCGACATTCTCATAGTAGACGGGCCTGTACTCAGAAATGACTGGTTCCTTTGCTTTTATTGAGTTTACATAGCACCGACGGGCTTCGGTTTGGTTCCCTGCAACCTCGCCTATCCCACTCGGTGTAGGGAATTTCAGTTTCTGATGGTAGGTGGAGGGAACTCCTCCTAACTTCCCCAGTAAACCTCGGCCGAAAATGGCGTTGTAGGCCGACTTTACCTTCACAACAAGGAAGTCAGCCTCAACGGTTACAGAACACGGGCGAGTCCTGAGGGTGACCTTCAGCTTGATTGACCCTTCGGCATTGACAGGGGACCCGCTAAACCCGAAGAGAGGGGTGGCTATGGGTTTTAACTCGGTGCTTAAGTTGGTCATTTTCACATAGCAGTCGTAAAGAAGAACGTCGGGGGCTGCTCCATTGTCAACTAGGATTCAGTGTACATCATATCCATCGATGTCAGCGTGAATGACTAACGCATCATCGTGGGGGAGGCTGAGGCTGACAACGTCATCCTCAGAGAATGATATAACACCGCGAGCCTTGGGGGCCGAGTTCCCCGAGCTTGAACCGACGGCCGACGTGTACTCCTTCCGCTTTCTCCCACTGTCTCCTCCTCCCGCCGGTCCTCCGGCTAGGACGAGGACCGCTCCTTTCCCCCCTGCGGGCTCCGCGCTCCTCCTCGGGAGTCCGCTCCTTCGCCCGGCCATCGACAACGTCTCTCCCAATGATGTCGCGCCGCAGCATCTCCACGATCTCCAGCTTCAGGCTTCGGCACTGGCCGGTGGTGTGCCCGTAGCCCTTGTGATACTCGCAGTAGAGGTCGGCACCCCACCCTGATGGTGGTTTGGCCAACGGCTCGGGCCATCGGAACTCCGGCAACTTCTTGATGACGGTCAAGATCTTGGATAGGAGTCGGCCAAAGTGGGGGAGGTCGCACGAGCGGTGAGACTCGTCTGATCGATGGCTCGAGTCCGACCTTCGATCGTCGCGCTCCGAGCGCTCCTCCCTCTTGGACTTTTTCGACTCCGGTGCTTTACTTGAAGACCCGAACTCGGAGGGACGACCCAGCTTGCCTGCCGCACCGAGAGTGGATTCCAACCTCATGTACTTCTGCATGCGGGAGAGGAGGTTGGAAAGACTCACAGGTGGTTTCTTGGCGATAGACGCTACAAACGGCGCATTGGAGCAGATTCTCGTTAGGATATTGACAGCCATCCGCAGGTCGAGGTCGATCACTTTCATGACTTCGAGCTGGAACCTTTTGGCGTGGTCGCGGAAGAGCTCGCCCTCCTTCTGTGCCACGACCCATAGATCGTCGGTGCAGAGGGAGTGCTGGATAGTATTGTAGAAGTGGTCCAGGAAGCGTTGAGCGAGGTCGGGGAAGCTCATCACCGACCGGGTAGGCAAGGCCTTGAACCACTGCAATGTCGCGTCGTCAAGAGTCGACATGAAGGCTCGACACTTCAGGGCATCAGAAAGGTTCACCATCTCAATCTGTCCCTGAAAATTGTCAAGGTGGTGAACGGGGTTAGTGGTTCCGTTGTAACGCTGGAACTTTAGGAGCTGTAGCTTCATGGGGACTGGGGCCGAGGAGATCTCCTCCACGAATGGAGAAGTGGAGAGTAATGTCGCCACCGAGGGGCCCGAGTTCCCCGCTGAAGAGCTTCAATCTTCCTGTTAATTTCTTGGAGATCGTTCTTCCACCGAGGCTCCGCCAGTAGAAGGTTTGATGGGGCGGGTGTCGACTCGGCAGTGAAGTGGTCGACCTCCGTCATCCGGGGGGCCCCATGCTCTTTCACCGTGGCGGGAGCCACAGGTATTGCCGCTGGGGCAGGCGGGAGGACAGGGGCTGAGAGAGTAGGAGCCGCTGTTCGGGCGTCGGCATGGCTCGCCGACATCGCCGGGGGAACTGCCTGGACCTCTGGAGGCCCAACGTCATCACGTGCGACTGGCGCCGGGGGAATTGGATGACCTGCTATGTCGCCTTGAGCCACCATCGCCTGCTGGTTTTGCTCCATTCGTGCCAACATCTCGTGGAGCCCCGCAATCATGGTTTCGACGTGATCAAGGCGGGAAGAAGTGTTCGAGCCCTGCTCCCCGGTGCCCGAACCTCCTCCAGTGATCTCCTCGACGACAGTGGTAGGGGAAACCTCATCGCCAGACGAGCGAGCCACTACCTTTCCCTTGGGTGCCATTAGAGCAAGCTTTTCGTAAGAGACTTCCCACAGATGGTGCCAAAAATGTTACTGCCGTAGTAACGTAGTCGGCCGAAGCCGAGTTGCTCCCAAGGGGCGTAGGTGCGAGGAGGAATATGCAGCTGAACTCCCACCTGCAAGACCACCGAGTGACCTCGGTGGGAAGAGACTCCGACGCTCAAGTCAGTTCGGGAACTCGGAGTAGAAAGGTTTTTGGGCTAGAAGTCGCATACCTTAGGCATGGAGGAGATCTCTCCCTTTTATAGAGGTTCCACGGGTAGGATTATGGTAAGTGGGTCGAAGACGTGGTCTGGAGATTACCCGGGATTCTTGTTGACTGGAGTAGTGGGCAGCAGTTGTAGCTAGGCAGGTTCCGTATACTCCGGACCGGTGATCGCGCACAGTATACAGTTGTGAACCATGGGGGTCTTGCCGTTAATGGACCTTCCCATTATCAGCATGCCGAAGCAGTTAATGGATGTGGTCCGTTATCTTCGGGCCCTTCTGCCAACCAACCTTCCCGGTAATTGGAGTTTGGATTAGGAAAGCCCGAGGCGGCGCGTCCCTGTCGAGGACTAAGGCGGGACTCAGCCCGTTTGGGAGATCGGCTGGTCAGGGGACTCGGCTTTATGCGTCGTCGCTGGACAGCCCGGGGGTCCCTCGGCGGACGACGCTCTCCAGGCCGAACTCCCAAAAGCCGATATAAACGGTCGGCCTACCTTTTCCCACTCGGAATGGATCGGCTCATTCATCCAGGTTCTCTTCTCGACGGATGACGACCTGACGGCGTGCCGAATTGCCGAGGATCGATCCGCGTCACACAATATATCACATATGTAACCGTTGTAAAGTTTTAAGGTAAGAATTTGACGTCGTTACAGTATGTGCGATGATAAGTTAAAATGTATGGGGCTTAAAGTCACTACAGATATGATTTAAAGTTTAAGTTTGAAGGTGTTAAAGTAAAAGTTTGAAATCATTAAAGTATGTGTAACGTTGAGTTAAAGTGTATAAGATTTAAAGTCATTGTTGGCATAACTTAAAGTCTAAGTTTGAATGTGTTAAAATAAGAGTTCAAAGATATTAAAGTAAGAACCAGAGGTCGTTAAAGTATATGTGACAGTTAGTTAAAATGTGTGAGACTAAAAGTCACTGTTAATAGAAGCCACTATTAACTTGACTTAAAATATAAGTTATAAGGTGATAAAGAAAGAGTTTAGAGTTCAAGTATGTGTGATGGTGAGTTAAAATGTGTGGGATTTAAAGTAAATATTGACCTAAATTAAAGTCTAAGTTTGACGATATTAAAGTACGAGATCGAATGTGTTAAAGTAAGAGTTCAAGGTCCTTAAAATATGTGTGACAGTGAGTTATGTTGGATCGAGATGGGGCTTTAGATGTCCTAGAGAGGGGGGGGATGAATAGGACTTCTTTGCACTCTAAAAAAAATATCTGAGAATAGGTAACACTAAATAGAATCGTTAGTACTTAGTGTAGTGTGTGAAATGAGTGTTAAACTTGGCGGAAACAATCACACAAGTGCACGAAGGATTTTTATCTTGGTTCGACTCTTCCCACATGGAAGTCCTACGTCCAGTCCCCAAGAACCTCTTGGGATTACACTAACAGCCAAGAACACTTGGCATTCTCTCAATTTGAGAGGTATTACAACCCACTTGCACCCAAGCAAGCCTTTCCTTTACCAAGGGGAGATACAAATACCTACAATAGTAGGTCTTCCCTTCACAAGAGGGGCACTACAGGGAACAAACCCCCTGCTGGTTAAAAACACTGAAAAGAGTACAATGTGTCTACTCAAGAATTGAGCAAACACAGAAATCAGAATAAGAAACGAAATGAAAAAGATTGTTCTAACTCTTTCTGACTCTAAGAGGGTGAACTAAAAAGATCTAGAATTACAGTAGGCCACCCAAAGAGAAAGACTTAAAAAACAAGAGAGCTTGGAAGTCGAAGCTTGAGAACAACATGCTCTCTTTCTCTTTTCAGTAGGAGTAGTTGTGTATGCTTGGTGTGGCTCTTGTTGCTTGCAATTTTTTATTGGAGTTTTCTAATATATATTCTGGTTCAAACTTCGGCTCCTATATATGAGCAATAGAGGCTTGAGCTTCCCATTGAAAACTGAACGTTAGAAACTAGCCGTTTGAAAGATAGTCGTGGATCCTTGGATGTTGAGACCTTGAAGCTTCTGTTATGACCATCAGTCCTTTAGCTCTTGGAGTCCCAACGGCTTCAGGCTATGCAAGTAGCTTCATGGCTCTATGAGATAGCTTATCAAAATGACTGCAAGCTTCATATCCATGACTGAACGCAAGCAAGCTTCAGTAGGAGCTAAGTATCTGCAAGGTAAAGAAGCACAATTACCTCTATCCTTTCGGAGGTAGGTGAGATAGAAATATGTGTAAAGTATAAAGGACTTCAGATGGACATATGTTCAGAGCATTTAAGAATAAACAAACAATTGTATACATACTTTTCCTTAAAGTAAGGGAGTTCTGACAGAAAGGAGATGTGGTAGGTGAGTTCTAACCGATAGCCCATGCTGCTTATACCTACTATCGCATTTACTGCATAGCAGCAGTCAAATGGGAATAGAACTATGTTTCTGACAGCAAGCAAGAGACCACATTATGCAATTCTTTCGAATCTTACAAAGATTTTTTATATGATTATTTTTGTACACTCTTTCCCGCCTAACAGAATATTTAATTTTAATAACATGGAAAACATCATATTGTAAGACATATATATGAGATATACATTTCATAAAGGATCCCTTAGGGATAGAGAGAATCTATCAAGATAAATGAGACATGATGTTCTGTAAGAAATAAAGAAAATTATCGAAGTATAGTAACACAAAAGTTAACGTTATACTTCGACTTCTAATGAGTCATAGTGAGAAATAATCAAGAAAAGAACCATACTAAACTTCGACTTAATAGAAGTAGCAGTGAAACCAAATGATAACAGACTTCAACTTCTTGAGAGTCAAAGTGATAAGGGTTTGGATATCAGTCTATATCATACTTTGACTTTCAAGGAGTTGGAGTACAAAGCAATCTATAAAGCAAATGATACGAGACTTCGACTTTTTAGGAGTCAGTTGATGAACAATCAGTATTTGAACTTCGACTTTTCAAGAGTCGGAGTTCAATTATACTTCGACTTCCAAATAGTCGAAGTGATCCTAGTTAAACAATTTGATGGATCACTTTGAATTTCATGAAGTCGAAGTGTGACCCATTTGTTCAGCAATCGGTACAACACTTCGACTTTTCAAGAGTTAGAGTCAGTATGGTATACAAAAAATGCTAGCGGACTTAGAAGAATTTTCTTATCGAGTGTGTCAATATTACACTTAGGTTTTGTGTGTGTTGACATACAAACTTAAATAAGTGATACATAGTATAATACATGTATGTCTTTATTTTGTCATATTAATTTTTATACAAAATAACTTGTGGTATATTTCAATAAATTTAGTTTTAGGAGATATTAAAAGATTTTGTCATAGCAAAAACACAATGTTCAAACATTCAGAAAAGATAATTGCACAACAGCATTCTTAAGATAGTTGCTCAACAAGTTAAAGTGTGTGATACTTAAAGCCATTGTTGGTATGATGTAAAGTCTAAGTTTGAAGGTGTTAAAGTAAGGGTTTGAGGCTATTAAAATATGTGTGACGGTTAGTTAAAATGTGTGGGACTTAAAGTCACTATTAACATGACTTGAAGTCTAAGTTGTAAGGCGATAAAGTAAGAGGTCAGAGCTGTTAAAGCATGTGTGATGTTAAGTTAAAATGTGTGAGACTTAAAGTAACTGTTGACATAAATTAAAGTATAAGTTTGAGGACATTAAAATAAGAGTTCAATATATTAAAGTAAGAGTTCAATGTCATTAAAGTATGTGTGACAGTGAGTTAAAATGTATAAGACTTAAAGTCTAAGTTTGAAGGTGTTAAAGTAAGAGTTCGAAGACATTAAAGTAAGAGTTTATTATCGTTAAAGTATGTGTGACAGTTAGTTAAAATGCGTGAGACTTAAAATCACTGTTAACATAACTTAAAGTCTAAGTTCCAAGGTGATAGAGTAAGAGTTTGGAGTTGTTAAACTATGTGTGATGCTAACTAAAAGTGTGTGAGAGTTAAAGTAACTGTTGACATAAATTAAAATCTTAGTTCTAAGGCGTTAAAATAAGAGTTCGAAGTTGTTAAAGTATATGTGACATGAGTTAAAGTACGTGGGACTTAAAATAACTATTGATATGATTTAAAGTGTAATTTCAAAGGCATTAAAAGTAAGAGTTGAAAAGTTTTAAAGTAACAGTTGCTCACGGTCAGAAAATAAAAAATATTACTCAGATATCATCAGTACAGATCCTAATAAAGTAGGGACTAGAAATAAACATCTCGAAAAGTACCTAAAGTTTTTTTGTGCAGCTATTTCTGACATAGACCTGCAGTTAAGATACTCTCACTAACAAAGACCTATAATTACATTTAATACTCATGAGATTTACATCAATAAAATTGGATAGATGTGTTGGGAGTAGGGCTGTCAATGGGTCAGATTCGGAATCGAAAATAGGTGTGTTTCCACTTCCGCTTCCTATAAGAAATTTTGGAGTTACAAACGGAAAAGGTGTCTCTGCTTCACATCCATTTTCATTTTAAATCAAAAAAATGGAAACTGAAACGAAAATAAAATAAAAACTTCGAATGCAACAACATTTATAAATGTGCAAGTATATTGATTATAAAATTTTAAATACTTTCAATATAAATTTAATAACTTACTAGCATAGAAAACTAAAAACAATAAATAAAAATGAATTGTCTACCATATATTCTCCATTACGTACATTGTAATGACTCTTACTAAATGAAATATAACAAGATCAGATTAGTATAGTAACACCATATAGTTATATATGATGATTGAGTAATAGATAGTCACATATATAGGAATGAAGACTGTTAGAGAAAAAAATACCATATGTCGAAGGAGAGAGTGACCACTAGCAATTAATTGGGGCAAAGATAGATGACATTTACATGTAGATTGTGTTGGGTTTACTTGTGCCTTAATGTTTTTGATGATGTGTTTTTTAATGAACATTGCAATTGATGATGGTACAATGACCTATTTGTTAAGGACATGAATGACATAATCAAGTGTCAAGATGATCACCTATGTATTCATTACATCTCACTTAAAATGTCTTTTAATGTAGGTATGAATGCATATAAGCCAAGCAACAAAATTCAGGTAAAAAGAACAAGAAAGTAACTTCAAGTGATCATCTGTCGACAACTAAGAAATCCCCTGTCGACAGATAGACATGACAGAACAAAACAAGGTTCTGGAAGCACTCAGAAAGCAGTACTTGTCGACAGCCAATATGCTCCTGTCGACAGATGAAGTGTGTCTGTCGACAGCAAGACCATATCTGTCGATAGATCCAGTGTTCCAGAAACATGAAAGCCAGAACTGGGCAGTAGCTGTTGACAGCAACATGTCACCTGTCGATAGACGTAGTTTTGGAAAGCTCCGATGTCCAAGATATGATCCATGTTTTGGGTGATTCTGTCAAGCACGTCTCTCCATATTTGGACACCCATATATATAGGACATATGGGGTTATTTTCGCAGCAAGAGGCCATACCATCAAACCCTAAGCAAATCCCAAGACAAAAAGCCTCCACCTGCTGCTCTGCTTCAACCTACCGCCCAGGGAAAGGAAGATCCATCATCCAAGCGGAGGTGAAGCCAGTTCGTCTGTGATTCAAGCTTCTCCATCAATCTATACTTGCCAAGACGAAGTTTGAAGTTCATCTAGATGAGCATCTTGAAGAGTTCCACATCAGGATTATTCTTTCAACTCAGAACTCTTCTCTGTCTGTTTTCTCATACTTCTTGTGTGTGGTGGTGTTTCAAGCATTCTTGTGCTTGATTCACATGGTTTGTGTTGTTCTGATCGTGGTTTCACATCAGACAACTCGTGTGTGTGAGTTGTAGTCGTGAACCAGCTCATAAGCAGTCGTTTCTGCGTGTGTGTGTGGACGGTGGACATAGGATACACAAGTTGTGTACTTCGAACCACCTTAAAACATCGTTGTCCTGTGGTTTGCACGTCTTACGATAGATGTTTGGTAGGCACGTTGTTTTTACACACGCTGAATGATTGCTACTCCATCTCTACAACTAACACACATCTAAGTTTAGCTTAAATTTTGTTACAGTTTCAAAAGTCTGTGTTTTCATTAAAAGAAGAGTCGTAGTAAATTTTTAATTGATAGTAATCTATTCAACCCCCCTTCTAGATTACCATATTTGATAATTCTGCAACCTTTCAATTGGTATATCAGTCTCGGTCTCTCGATTTACTGTTGTGGTTATTTGATCTTACGATCAGGAGAGTCTTGATCTCATGGAATCTAATAAGGGGTACATGGCCGAAGGACACTCAGTGACCAGGCCACCCTTCTTTGACGGTAGTGATTATCCCTATTGGAAAAACCGCATGTAGGTATTTCTTAGAGCACAAAACTACGAGCTGTGGAAGATCGTCAGTAAAGGAGTGTACACCCTTCCTGAGGATGAAGATACCTGGATGAAGGACCAGATTGTGAAGGGAACTCTCAATTGGAGCGCCCTCAACATGATGCAATGCGCAGTGCACCCCAAGGAATATTCAAGAGTCTCCACGTGCACCTCAGCAAAAGAGATGTGGGACAAGCTTGAATTGATATACGAAGGTACGTCCGAGGTAAGGGAATCCAAAGCAAGCATGTTAATTTCTGAGTATGAAATGTTTAAGATGAGCAATGAAGAAACCATATCTACATGTTTGCAAGGTTCATGCTAATCATAATGGATTAAAGGGTCTCTAAAAAGGAATACTCAGAAAGTGACTTAGTGAGGAAGATACTTCAGTCTCTTCCATCCTCATGGAACACTAAGGCCACTATCATTGAGGATTCAAAAGATCTCTCAAAGATGAAATTAGATGAACTAATTGGCTCCCTAATGACTTATGAAATAAATGTGAAAAGAAAGGAAACTAAAGAAAATCTAGGAAGTTGATTGCTTTAAAGGCTTCCAAGAAAAACTCTTCAGGTTCCAAAAAGGATGCTCTTCAGGAAAGTGATGATCTTGAAACATCTAGTGATAGTGAGAATGATGAAATGGCCATGCTCACTAGACAATTCAAGAAATCCTGAAATTCAAAAGGAGAGGGTCAGGTAACTCTAAACCCTTTCAAAAGAAAGATTCTTCAAACAAATTTGAGTCTAACAAGAAATCTGATATTGTGTGCTATTAGTGCAAGAAACAAGGGCACATGAGAGGAGAGTGCCCTGAGCTCAAGAGAAGCTGAAGAAAGAAAAGTTCACCTTCAAGAAAGCCAAAGCAATGATGGCTACTTAGAGTGATGAGGATGAAGATGATAACGCTGAAGCAACCTCTGGGGATGAAGAAGTTCAATGTCTAATGGCAAGAAGTGACGACTCCAACGAGGTAAACTCTTCCTTTGAACTTATTCTATTGATGAATGGGAAGAAGCTTATACTGCTTTATTTGAAAAGTTCTGTGAATTTAAGTCTGAAAACAAAGCACTCAAAGAAAATCAATTCCCTTGTTCATAGCACCAATCATAGTGAACAAATTGCATCTTTGAATAAAGAAATTGAAATGATGAAAATTGATGAGCAACTCACAGTGAGGAAATGGACTGCATGAAATTGAAATTGCAAGAAACCCAAAAAGAAAAAGAAAGTCTAACCAACTCCTTGAAACTCTTCAAAATGAACTTGATGAAGTGAAGAAAAAATTAGAAAGGCTGAAGAGAACCTTAAGGGAAAATCTGAAGATCTAACAAGGTTTGTAAAAGGGAACAAAATCTTGATGCAATTCTGGGATCTAATGTATTTGTTGCAAAACATGGGATTGGATATCAACCTGTAAAACCAAAGGTAATTGGTACAAATTTGTTAACATCCTTTGTTGATTCTAGCCCAAGCACAAGCAAGCAAATCCCTTCAAAGAACAATAAAAGTCAAGCCAGGGTAAGAAACAGAAACCCAAGAACATCAAAGTTGTTGCTAACAACACTGAGAAATCTGTCAACAGCCCCCAACAGGGTTGTCGACAGGTCTGGAAACAAGCTTCCAAATGAAAGCTAACCAGGCAACAAAAAGGAAAATGCTCATGCTTCCTCAGAATAAAAAGCCATTGTTGTGAGAAAACCCTCATCATGCAATTTCTGTAAGAAAGTTGGGCATAATGAACAACAATGCGGAATAGTCCAAATAACAGAAACTCAAACAAGTTTGGATTCCGAAGCATTTACTGTTTGGCATGAATGATATATTGGGACGTAATTTGGGTACCAAAACCTCTTGTCTGATCCACATGTGCAGGAATGCCTAGCAGCCCAAAATCAAAACAAGTGGTACTTGGACAGTGGCTGCTCGAGGCACATGACGGCGACAAAGAAAAATTCTGCTTGCTAGTGGAAAAAGACGGAGGTCAAGTTATTTTCGGAGGCAACAATAAAGGTCAGATCATCGGCTCAGGTAAGATTGGTAAGTATGCTTCTAACTCAATAGACAATGTCCTGTTAGTCGATGGCCTTCATCACAACTTGCTTAGTATAAGCCAATGTGTGATAAAGGTCATAGAGTTGTCTTTGAATCAAACACATGCCAAATCATTGATAAGGAATCAGGAAGTCTAAAATTTTCTGGAAAAAGGGTGAACAACATTTATTTGATTGACTTAGATGATCCAGAAAATGAAAACTTGTGTCTTGTAGCAAACAAACAGGATGAGCTTACCTTGTGGCATCGTAGGCTTGGCCATGCAAGTTACAATGTATTGCACAAGATCATGAAGCTGAAATTGGTAAGTGGACTTTCTGAAATCTCCTTCAATAAAAATGAAAGTTTTTGTGATACATGTGCACAGGGAAAACAAACCTGGAAATCCTTCAAATCAAAAGCACCGGTAAGCACTTCTAAACCTTATGAACTTTTGCACATGGACCTCTTTGGACCTACTAGAACACTAAGTCTCAATGGCAAATGTTTTGGTTTTGTCATTGTAGATGACTTCTCTAGGTTCACTTGGGTAAAGTTCCTTGCACACAAAAACGAAGCATTGAGACTATTTAAGGATTTCTTTAATAAGATTGAGCATGGAAACGTTCACAAGATATGCTCAATACGCACTGATCACGGGGAGAGTTTGATATAACTCCTTTTCTGATTTCTGCAGGCACCACGGGATTGAACATTTATTTTCCTCTCCAAGGACTCCGAACAAAATGGAGTAGTGGAGAGAAAGAATAGAACATTGGTGGAAATGGCTCGCACCTTTTGGTCGAAAGTCAACTTGCAAGGACTTTTTGGCAGAAGCGGTCAACACATCGTGTTACATCCTCAACAGAGCCATGGTAAGACCTGTCATAAAGAAAACTCCCTACGAACTCCTAAAAGGTAAGAAACCCAGTATTGGGTATTTCAGAGTTTTTGGCTCAAAAGTGTTTATACATAACAATGATAAAGTTGATCTAGACAAATTTGAGGCCAAAAGTGATCAAGGTATTTTTCTTGGATACTCAGAACACTCTAGAGCATATAGGGTGTTTAATATTAAGAATAAAACTGTGGAAGAGACTCCACATGTTGTTTTTGATGAAAATCATGCAAAAGCTAACAACTTCAATTCTCATAGGACTCAAGATGAATCTGAAAAAGATCCACAAGAGGAAGAGCCTCAAGAACAAACTCCTCAAGCAGATCCTCCTCAAGAACAGCCTCCACAAGATCAACCCGGTCCTTCAACAATTACAAATGTGAGGTATTCCAAACATCATCCACTTGATAATGTGATTGGAAATGTAAATGATAAAGTTCAAACTAGATCTAAATTAGACAAATAGTTGAACAAGATCATTTAGCCTTTGTCTCTCAAGTGGAACCTAAAAATGTTGAAGAAGCTTTAAAAGAAAATTCATGGATTGATGCTATGCATGAGGAGCTTGGACAATTTCAAAGAAATAATGTCTGGAGTCTCGTTCCTAGAACCCCTGAAATTTCTGTCATAGGAACAAGATGGTTTTTAGGAATAAGTTGAATGAAGAGGGTAAAGTGGTGAGAAATAAGGCTAGACTGGTAGCAAAAGGGTATAATCAAGAATTTGGTGTGGACTTTGAAGAATCCTTTGCTCCTGTAGCTAGGCTAGAAGCAGTTAGGATCTTGTTAGCATATGCATGCTCAAACAAATTCAAACTTTTTCAATGGATGTTAAAACTGCTTTCTTGAATGGTTACATCAAAGAGGATATGTCTCTCAACCACCTGGCTTTGAGGATCATGATAAACCTAACCATGTATATAAACTGCACAAAGCTCTCTATGGATTGAAACAGCACCCCGCGCTTGGTACGACAGACTAAGCACATTTCTGGTAAGCAAAAACTACTCAAGAGGTAAAGTGGACCAAACTCTCTTTACTAAGAAAGTTCACAATCACATCATTGTTGTTCAAATTTATGTGGACGACATCATTTTTGGATCCATAACCCATCACTGTGTGAAGAGTTTTCAAAACATATGCACAGTGAATTTGAGATGAGTTTAATGGGGGAGCTACAATTTTTTCTTGGCTTGCAGGTTAAACAACATGAAGATGGCTTCTTCATAAATCAAGAAAAATATGTCAAGGAGCTCTTGAAACGCTTTCAGTTTGAACAAGCCAAACCTGCTTCAACACCAATGAGCACAAGCATAAAACTTGAGAATGATGAGCAAGGTAAACCGGTAGATGCAAAGAACTTCCGAGGTATGATTGGCTCACTCCTTTATCTTACTGCAAGTAGACCGGATATACAATTCAGTGTTTGCCTTTGTGCTAGATACCAATCTAGTCCAAAGGAAAGCCATTGGTTGCAGTTAAGAGAATTTTCAGATATCTCTCAGGTACGTATGATTTGGGTTTGGTATCTAGCAGGAAGTAGCTTTAATTTGATCTCATACTCAGATGCTGACTATGCTGGGTGTAAAATTGATAGAAAAAGCACTAGTGGGTACTGCCAACTTCTTGGTGGTTGCATAGTTTCGTGGGCATCCAAAAAGCAACACTCGGTTGCACTCTCAACTGTAGAGGCAGAATATGTTGCTGCAGGGAGTTGTGCAACTCAAGTGTTATGGATAAAAAGTCAACTGTGTGACTATAACATTGATATTGGATGCACACCAATCCTATGTGCAACACTAGTGCAATCAACCTTTCAAAGAACCCATCCAACATTCAAGGACCAAACACATAGAGATAAGACCTCACTTTTTGAGAGATGAGGTAGCCAAAAAATCCTTGGAAATTAGCTTCATACCCACTGAAAAATAATTGGCTGACATTTTCACCAAACCATTGTCCAAGGAGAGATTCACATCTCTTAGAAGAGAATTGGGCTTATGCAAGTTTTAATCAAAACAATACCATATTCAGAGGCAAACAACCCTTGTGAATAGTGACTATGAGGTATATCAAATGGTGATATGTGAAAGAACAAGTTAAGCTTGTTCGGAAACTATCATTATGCGTGAGGACATTTTCTCCGCCACGTATCCATAGACACTATTCTCATAAAGGTTATTCACTTCAAAATAGGGTACTTGATTATCTTTATCCTTGTCATACACATTTCTCTTACTACTTAAGTTAATATTCATGGATGGTTTTGGATGTTGCATGTGAGTTAGTGTTTGCCTTCCTTGTCAATATCATGTTTGCAATTGTTTCAAATGCTTGAAATGTTGTGTCCACATGCACACACTATGGGGGAGTAAAGAAAAGGCTAGGTGAGTGATTTTCTCAAGAATACACATCTCATACTTTGAGTATTTTGATCCCTCACTTGATGGTTTCAATTCCTTTTCAAATCCAAGTCTTTACACTATTTTTTCACTTACATGTCGACAGCCAACATTGCAGCTGTCGACAGGCAAGCCTTTCCAGAACACTGGTTTCGACTGAGTACATTATCTGTCGATAGGTCCCTTTCATCTGTCGACAGCTGTCCCTCTCCCAGAAACACCTTTTCCCTGAAGTTCAGTAGCTGTCGACAGGGACAATCTTACTGTCGACAGACACCCCATTGTTGTCTCATCTTGCTCATGTTTCACCTTCCTTCAATGAGTATGTGCACAATCATTGCATAAGGGGAGAATAGCACTTTGAATTTATTACTATATGTCATCCTAATCTAGTGTCAAAGATACAAATTAATTCTCAATGATTTTGACATAATATTTTGAGCCTGAATCTAGGTTGTGTCATCTAGAAAACCTTGAACAACTCAATTCAATTCCACTTCATTCAGTTGAATATTTCCCTTGTGGCTCATCATATCTCTAAATGGATTGATAAGTAAAATGGTGTTTGAATTTAATGTTTCACATTGCCCTTTGGTCATATATATCTAGTCACCTTGGTTGTTAATAAAAAAAAGAAGGAGAAAAGCTACCTATTTCACAAACAAACAAGAAAGAAATAATATGGGATAAAGGCAGAGCAATGATGTTTATTTCTGAGTAATCGGGACTTTGGCATCACAAATGTCTGTCTTCGTGTCAAAAAGTTATTCCATTATCTCTGTACAACGATATGATGGTCCTTTATACTGAGTAACTGGGGGCATAGACATCACAAATGTCTACCTTCACGTCAAAAGGTATACATGAACCTAATTATCACTTTTCCCATATCCCTTTTGTCAAGTTCAAGAATATCAAATTCAAAGAAATAGAGTGAAGCCTCCAAAATTTTAACTCAAGGGACAGGTTGTCTATTGTCAATGGGTCATGTCAATGTTGTCTTCAATCACCAAATGAACATCGCCACTAGTCATATGTTTTTCTACAATGGTTTTATTCAACGGGTTTGTCTTATTTTTATTGACACTTGAACATGGTTCTCTAAATGCCATAACTTAAGACTCCCGAAGTATTATCTCTTAACCATTGTAGAATGACTTTTGTGTCCTCATACTAGTGGCCATGACACTTAGTAATATGTTTAAAACCTGTTCTCCACCTTAATACGAACAGTGCATGCTCAAATGGGGTGAATTTCTCAAAATTTACCATTTCTGGCTCAGCTGCTCTGCAGCTGTCGACAGCCCCTATGCTGCTGTCGACAGCCGGCGGCAGGGTGACTTTTGGAAGTCCAACTGGCGACCTTTTAGGGTGGATTTCGTGGGACCCAGCCCTTTCAAATTCTCTCCAAGCCTCTTTAAAAGGCACCCACGCACCCTTCCTCCCTTTCCCACCTCCAAAAGTCCCTCCTTCTTTCATCCTCCCCAAATCCCTCTTTCTCCGGGCGACAGAAGAGAGATTGTTTCTCTCTGCATTTCTTCCTCCTTCTGTCCCCTTCCACCTTCAGAGCCTTCTCCACACTGACATCACCCCTTCTGATGGTCCTCCGGCCAAGAAGCTTGCCTCTCGTCGCCGTCCTCGGTCTCCACAAGCCGGCGAGGGTTCCAGGGCACCAGCCGAGCGTCGAGCAAGCACCGGGACGATCGTGTCGGAGCTCGTCATTCCTCGCAATCTCATGCTCTAGGGTCCGGGGAACATTCACCAATTCGTGCAACCTTGGTTCGTGAACTTTGTGTCCATTGAAGACATGTTTCCTGGCCTTCATCCCCTGTTCGATACTTAGAGTTGGACTGACTTTGTGTCCTCCCACACGCGATATTCTCCCACCGTTGTGACGGAGTTCTACAACAACCTTCAGATGACAGCGGTAGATACACAATTGTATGCCACTGTTAAGGGTACTCTCTTTCACATCACCCAAAATCTCTTCTCTCGTGCACTACAACTTCCTAACTCTGGGGTGAATATTCTTGTCACCCTCCATCTGCCTCTGATTATTATACACCATCACCCATCAAATTTATCATCCCAGTGTGGACCATCTTAAGCTCAATGCCTAACTCTTTTCCTCCACTAAATCGTCTCATCCATCACATTTTCACTACTATCATTGTTCCTAAAGATGGAAGTAGGGAACTTGTCACCACAGTCCACAAGTCCCTCTTCTACTACTTTTTGAAGGGTGAACAAGTCAACCTTCCTATTCTCATGGTGGATCACATCAAACAGTGTTACACAAATCCCCAAAGGTCCATGCCATATGCCTGTGCCATTACATCCCTTCTCTCTTTCCTTGGCATTCCCATCTCTGATTCCGAGTGCACCAAACTCAAATCTCAAAGTTCTTTTGATCTTACTGCGGTGCATCGTATGGGGTACAGTTTGTGGATGGGGTAGTAACTAGGACTCTCAAGGGTCAAGCTCCAAATGTTGAGGAAGAATCTGCTGATGAAGGTGATGATGAAGGTGATGATGAAGACTCCCAGGCAGAGCCCATGGATGCTCAGGGAGATGATCCTGCTGATGCTGCACAACGGGACAACCTCCCTCTCTTAGGGATTTCATTGCTGGTCAGATGGCCCAATTGAAACTCCAATTCACCACGGGTTTTGAGCATCTCAACACCCGTCTCGATCATGTGGATACGAGGATGGATGCACTGGCCAACACTCAAGTGCAGTTACAAGACCAGCTTGCCAGGCTCTCTACTGATTTCATAGCTTTCGTCATCCCGATGTACCAGGGAATGACGATGTCTAGAGAGTCATTGGGTTATCTAGTCATCGTTCTAGATTTGGATACTCGGTCACTTAGTGTTTTGAGTCAGTCCTGATCTTTCCTTCTTCTGCTTTCACTTTATGTCATGCAGTGGTAATTTTGTAACTGAGTGTATTGCATGTCTATGAATGAAAACCCTCAGTTCTTTGCTTACATCTTATCCATGTGTGCATAATGTGTCTTTTTGAATGTTGTCAAAAGGGGGAGAAATCATCAATATGCATAAATTGAAAATTTGTCATCATCAAAAAGGGGGAGAATGTTGGTTTACTTGTGCCTTAATGTTTTGATGATGTGTTTTTTAATGAACATTGCAATTGATGATGGTACAATGACCTATTTGTTAAGGACATGAATGACATGATCAAGTGTCAAGATGATCACCTATGTATTCATTACATCTCACTTAAAATGTCTTTTATGTAGGTATGAATGCATATAAGCCAAGCAAAAAGATTCAGGTAAAAAGAACAAGAAATTAACTTCAAGTGATCATCTTTCAACAGCCAAGAAATCCCCTGTCGACAGATAGACTGACAGACAGAACAAAACAAGGTTCTGGAAGCACTCAGAAAGCAGTACCTGTCGACAGCCAATATGCTCCTGTCGATAGATGAAGTGTGCCTGTCGACAGCAAGACCATATCTGTCGACAGATCCAGTGTTCCAGAAACATGAAAGCCAGAACTGGGCAGTAGTTGTCGACAGCACATGTCGCCTGTCGACATACGTAGTTTTGGAAAGCTCCGATGTCCAAGATATGATCCATTTTGGGTGATTATGTCAAGCACGTCTCTCCATGTTTGGACACCCATATATATAGGACATATGGGGTTATTTTCGCAGCAAGAGGCCATACCATCAAACCCTAAGCAAATCCCAAGACAAAAAGCCTCCACCTGCTGCTCTGCTTCAACCTACCGCCCAGGGAAAGGAAGATCTGTCATCAAGTGGAGGTGAAGCCAGTTCGTCTGTGATTCAAGCTTCTCCATCAATCTATACTTGTCAAGACGAAGTTTGAAGTTCATGTAGACGAGCATCTTGAAGAGTTCCACATCAGGATTTGTTCTTTCAACTCCGAACTCTTCTCTGTTTCTGTTTTCTCATACTTCTGTGTGTGTGGTGGTGTTTCAAGCGTTCTTGTGCTTGATTCATGTGGTTTGTGTTGTTCTGATCGTGGTTTCACATCAGACAACTCGTGTGTGTGAGTTGTAGTCGTGAACCAGCTCATAAGCAGTCGTTTCTGCGTGTGTGTGTGGACGGTGGACGTAGGATACACAAGTTGTGTACTCCAGACCACCTTAAAACATCGTGTCCTGTGGTTTGCAAGTCCTTACGATAGATGTTTGGTAGGCACGTTGTTTTTACACACGCTGAATGAGTTGCTACTCCATCTACCTACAACTAACACACATCTAAGTTTAGCTTAAATTTTGTTACAGTTTCAAAAGTCTGTGTTTTCATTAAAAGAAGGTCGTAGTAAATTTTTAATTGATAGTAATCTATTCAACCCCCCTTCTAGATTACCATATTTGATAATTCCGCAACCTTTCAGATTAAGGTGGGGGTAGTGAGTTATTTAAGAGCAAAAGCTTCCAAGTTGAGAAGCTTTTATTGTAAAAATAGATATAATATATATTAAAATATATATCAAAAATAGAACAGAAAAGTGGATGCAAAATTGGGTGTTTTCACTTCCACATACTATAAGAATTAGATATTCATTTCATTTCCACTAAACTATAGAAAGTTCTTTTCAGAATTTAACATCTTATAAAAAATGCGAAGATGGATCGACAAACAGAAAATGGAGATCCGTTGACAGCCCTAGTAGAGAGCATGCATCATTTTTTGCTTTATTTATGCTCTTTAATTATGTTTGATTTTATCTTGGTTTTGCTGATGACAAAATAAATATTAATTGTTCTTATTGTTTGTTAGCTGACAAAAGAATAACTACTACAAATGCAATGTACAAATAAACATAGAAAAATCAACTAAATGTAATATTGGCTATGATGTCATTTGTTCTGAAGTTGAAGTCAATATAGGAGTCAAAGCTCAAATTGATGAAGTTTGAGTCGCTTCAGTAGTCGAAGATTCACTTCGATTGAAGCAACTTCCTTCTGCAAACGAAATTTTTCAACAGTCGAAGTAACACTCTGACTGAAGAAGATTTACTTCATAAGTCGAAGTCTAACTCTAACTTGTCTCCTTTCAAGAGTCGAAGTCCCACTTTTTTTTTTAAGCAAAAGCCACCAATGGGTTGATGACCAAACTGTCCCCATAATAAATATTTTCATTTATTTATATATTAATTTTGATGATTAACAAAATAACACAATGGATTTCATGAGCCTTGAGAACAGGAAGCAAAAGAAAAATGAAAGATCAAGACAATCTGGTAAGTCTCATCATTCTATCCAAGTCCCTGTAACGACTTCTTTGATAAAGCAGAACGACTTCCTCTTTGACCGGAACACTCAAATCGTTACCGTAACGATTTCTTTAGAACTCGCAACGACTCTCTAGCCGTAACGACTTCTTTAGATCTCGTAACGATTTCTTTAGAACTCGCAACGACTCTCTAGCCGTAACGACTTCTTTAGATCTCGTAACGATTTCTTTAGAACTCGCAACGACTCTCTAGTCGTAACGACTTCTTTAGACCTCGTAACGATTTCTTTAGAACTCGCAACGACTCTCTAGCCGTAACGACTTCTTTAGACCTCGTAACGATTTCTTTAGAACTCGCAACGACTCTCTAGTCGTAACGACTTCTTTATTAATCATAACGATTTCGCGCAACGACTTCTTTATTAGTCATAACGATTTCGCGCAACGACTTCTTTGTTAGTCATAACGATTTCGCGCAACGACTTCTTTATTAGTCATAACGATTTCGCGCAACGACTTCTTTGTTAGTCATAACGATTTCGCGCAACGACTTCTTTATTAGTCATAACGATTTCGCGTAACGACTTCTTTATCGGTCATAACGATTTCTTGCAACGACTTCTTTAGAACTCACAACAACGACTTGCCTGTTGTAACGGCTTCATAAGTTATCACAACGATTTCTTTACAGTTCATAACGACTTGCTATAATTCATAACGATTTCATAAGTTATGAAGTCAGCAGATTCTTTTTATCGAATTTCTTGATGCATCAGTATAATGCCTTTTTAATAGCGTTGAAAAGTCAAAGTCATATCTTGTCAGTTGACTGCTATGCTTAAATGCTCTCCGATCGTATCTCCCATGCATGCAGACAATATCTCCATTTCTATGCTACTCTGTCTACGTACTTTTCTTGGACAGAAAGGAGCTTTGCTATATATTGCAATATCTGTTCCCTCTCAGCTAACAATAGACAGCAGTCCTAGCTGTCTTTATTTATTGATGATATGCTTACAGATATCTGACAAGACTCATCTGGACAACGTTGGACTCAAGATACAAGGTTATGACATCTCTTTGGCGTGTACACCAGGATAAAAGACTGACGATCAGAAGCTTCCTCAGTAACCAGTCTAACGTACACAAGGATAAGAGACAACGGACATATCAACGTTCGAATTTGAATCAGCAGTTTAAATAGAAGACTCGAGACGGAAAAGAGCAAGGTGACAGAGTAACATCGCTTGATTTCACAAGAAGAAAGAAATCCATCTCTCAGAATTTTTTAGAATTTTGAAGAAGAGCGAAGCCTCCACTCAAAACCTTGTTCCAAGCTCTTAGCTCTCTGTGCTCAAAAGAATCTTCTCATTTGTAAGAGCCTGTGTGGTCCTTGGAGAGAAAAACCTTGTTAAATCTCTTTCTCTCTCGAGGGCTTAGAAGCTTCAGGTTGTAGCTGGTCAAGCTAGAATCTGAAGCCTGTTTTCACAACCTTTTTCTGATTAGTTTGTGTTCCCTTCTGGACGAAGGAAGACCTGGTGGTATCCAGGGTGGTTGTTGTTCCCTTCTGGACGAAGGAAGACCTGGTGGTATCCAGGGTGGTTGTTGTTCCCTTCAGGCTGAAGGAAGACCAGTTGAGGCTGGGTGTAAGGATCCTTAAGGGGATTGTACCCTTGGTAGTAAAATCCTGAGGTATTGCTCAGGGACTGGACTAGGTCCTGTGGAGAGGAGTTCCGACCAGGATAAAATCCTTGTGTCTTGTGGTTGTGTTTTGTGTGTTGTTGTCTTGTTTGCTCTAACTCTAACCTTGTTATTAAGTTGTGCAATCCTTTCAGTAAACAGGTTTTAATCAAGCATCGAAGTTTTAATAACCCATTCCCCCCCCTCTGGGCTAGACTAGCTGGCAACATGGGTCAGCGACAAGGAGAGTGCACCTTCTCCCAGAGGGAGAAGATGGTCTCACTCCACTCGGCGATCACAAAGGGGAAATTTTATTTCAATAGCAAAGAAGGAATATAGAACACCCGACTCCATGAAAGCAACCACCAGGAAAAGCTCACCAAAACACCTGACCTCCAGCAGCAGCCACCAACAAAAAACTCACTAAAACACTCAAACTCCAGAGGCTAATGTCGAAAACTAGGCAGGCTAGCCTTATCAACCAACAGAGCGCCCTTAGCCAGGGCGGGGAGACTACGAACATCTGAAAAAACTAAACTAGAGCAATTGATACACGCAAAATTGGCAAGCGAATCAGCAACTTGATTTCCTTCCCGAAAAGTATGCACAATGTTGGGCTTCAAAATGTGAATCATATGACAAATCCCACGCCACCAGGGGAATACTGCCCAGTGAGGAGGACGCCCCGAAGATATAGCTCGAAGAAGGATAACCGAATCAGTGTAGAGAACTGAGAGGTGATAATGGCGCTCGATAGCTAGGAGAAGCCCATCATGGATCGCTCTAGCCTCAGCCAAGATGCTGCTCCCAAAACCATAAAAGAAAGTGAAGCCATCAATGAAGTTCCCAAGTCTGTCCCTTATGCAGCCATCTCCCCCACAAATGCCCGGGTTACTTTGGAAGCACCATCAACATTAGAGAGTAGTTCACTGTCGGGGGTTTCCACTTGACAAGAATGGGAGCTTTAATTCTGACTGAAACCTGAATGTTAAAAGACTGTAGAATAAAGGCGTGGTTGGGGGAGATAGAACCAGAAAAGTTCACTGCCGCCATGGTCTTCCTAACAGTAGCCAAGATAGACTGCTTGATGGATTCCACTGAGCGAAAAATTCCCTCAATTCGGGCTGAGCACCTGAACTTCCAAATCTCCCAAAGCATGAGAATGCAACAAACCATTCCAGAAAAATGAAGAGGCGACTGCATATTGGTGCAAACAAGAACACTCCACAGTCTAGTAGTAACATGAGGACTCCAGGTAATATTATTATCTAGAAGAGGGGCGATCCATCTCCACAGAACCTTTGCAATGTCACTAGAAATAAACAGATGGTCTAAGGATTCCTGGTCATGATAGCTACAACAAACACATTTAGATACAAGAGGAATACCACAGTCCATTATCCTTGAGTCCACTTGAACCGCCCTATGAAGCAGCTTCCAAGAGAACAAAGCAGACCGAGGTGGGATAGAGTGACGCCACAACTTCAACCAAAAGCGACGAGAAACACCATGAGTTGACGCTAGACTATAAGCAGATTTGACAGTGAAAGTACCATGAGCAGTAGCCGCCCAGATAAACTCATCTGGGTTCCCAGAGAGAAGGCCCCCTACATGCTGATGAGAAACGCCCAGATAGTTCCATACTGGGTTAGTGTCGTCAGAAACCATGTCCTTGACCTTGATATTAGACCTCTGATAGTCAATGTCAAGGCTACGGAGATCTTGTTCAAGAGCTTTATTGCCAATCCAGATATCTTTAAAGAAAAGAACAGTGGAACCATCACCTCCAACCCACCTCTTATTAGCTAACACCAGCTCCTTAGCCTTAAGAAAAATTTTCTTAGAGATACCATAGGGAAAGGGAGTTTTAATGTCACTAAGATGAGACTGCTTAGTGAACCTTTGTCTAGCATACTCAGCCCAAAGCGAAGTTCCATGAAGAATGTTCCAGATTTGTTTAGCCGCTACTACAACCTGGAGGGAATGAAGATTTCTGAAATTAAGACCACCTTCCTCATAACTTTTTTGTAAAGAAGACCACGCCACCCAGTGGCGTCTTTGCTGGCCATCCGCCCCCTGCCAGAAGAAATAGCACAGATTCGATTGACTTGATGGCAGATAGATGAGGGTAGTGAAATGGAGCTAGCCAAATATACTGGAAGACTCAAAAGGACTGCACGACCCGCCTGAGATAACATATTGGCCCTCCAACCGCTAATTCCGAGTCACCTTATCAACCAGAAATTTAAAACGTGAACCTTCAACCTGCTGGCCTTCAGAGGAATACCCAGATATTTCAGTGAGCCACTTGATGCCTGTATCCCGTCACATTAGTAATTCGAGGCCCCAAAGCAGGAGGCGCCTTATTAGAAATATGAAAGCAGCTTTTATCAGCATTAACCAGTTGACCAGAACTACCTTGGTAAGATTTCAGAAAACACAACAGATTTTTCATACCTCTTATGCCTGCATTCATGAAGATTAGAGTATCGTCGGCATACAGAAGATGGGAAACCTGCAGACATCCTCTAGGACCGCTGAAGTGTTTAATAAGACCGTTGCTGAATAGGTTAGATAAACCCCGACTGAGTACTTCGGAGGCAATAATGAAAAGGATGGGAGCTAAAGGGTCGCCCTGGCGGATACCCCTGGAAGACTTAAAGTAACCAGCAATGGTGCCATTGAACAAAATTGACGACCAACAGTTGGAAAGAAGCATTCCAACATAGGAAATAAATCTGCTAGAAAATCCAAACCTCTGCATAACAAGAAGAATGAAATCCCATTCCATCCGATCATAAGCTTTAGCCATGTCTAGCTTGAACATAATATTCTGCCCTCTGACCTTACGATGAATGTCTCGAAGAATATGCCGAGAAAGAGCTACATTATCCAGAATAAATCTTCCCTGAACAAAAGCACTTTGGTGAACTGAAATAATACCTGGTAAGATTGGAGTTAACCACCCACAAAGAATCCTGGAGATAATTTTGAACACAAAATTGCAGAGAGTAATGGGTCTGGAATCACTAAAAGTTCTGGGTTCCTCCACTTTGGGAATGAGGGTAATGAGTGAAGAAGATATCCCCCTGGGCAAAGGAAAGCCAGCAAAAAAACCTTTGACCGCCTCAATGATATCTGCGCCAACGATGCTCCAGCAGGATGTAAAAAACTTACCAGAGAAGCCCTCCGGACCAGGAGCACTGTTACCATTCATAGAGAAGACTGCATCCTTAATTTCCTCCTTAGTGGGAACACTGCAAAGCTAATTATTCTGATCTGAAGTAATAGATGAAGGGATTATTGAAAGAAGATTAGGATCAACTTCATGTGGCTCAGAAGTCAACAAATTCTGGAAGAATTTAACTGCTTCAGCTTTAAGGGTTTCCTGTTCCATGCACCACTCTTCCGTAGGATGAATTTTAAGCCTATGAATGAAACTTTTCCTCCTGTTGCATTTAACTGTTGCATGATAAAACGATGTATTTCTGTCCCCGCTAACCAACCAGTCCACTCTAGACTTTTGTTTCCAAAAGATTTCCTCCCTATTCAAAGCTTGGTAAAGCTGAGCATTAGCCGCTGACAGGGCAGATCTGTTGCCTTCTGTTGGCGAGGCGTCAAAGAGTTGTTGCAGCCGCTCCACTTCCTCAGAAGCCAAGACAACCTTCTGGGTAACATGACTAAAAACCTCCTTATTCCAGACTTTCAAAAATTTCTTTGCCTCCCTAAGTTTTACTTGGAGACGAGTCCAAGGGTTTACATCATTAACAACAGTATTGTGCCAAACCTTGGAGATGTCCTGCAGGAAAGAGTCATGAGTAATCCACATATTTTGAAAAACAAATCGGCTAGGCCCCCTGGAAGTCGAAGTCCCACTTTAACTGACATGCATTCTTAACAATAGATGTTTACTCTAACTATAGAAGAAATTTACATTAGTCAATATTTCACTTCGACTATTGTTGTAAATATCTTCACTGGTGGAACTTTAAGTTGAATTTAATCTCCTCATTTGTATATTTTTTTTCAGTCGAAGATTCAATATTATTTCTTGCATTTTTTTAGTGATAGATTTATTCCTAAATATTCCTTTAGAGAAAAATTAAATATTTTAACGTAAGAGATTTTATCACTTATTTCCTAGTAATAACTGATAAACCTTGTCTGATAAAATCTCGATTAATGGAAATTATATTGTTTAGTTATGACATCATTTATATTGCTATTCTTTCTGCGAATAATAATGAAAATATTTATTATGTATTTGTCATTTTAGAATCTCAACCATTTCATTGCAAATAAGATTATTTCAAAATATCAATCTGTTTGAACAATAGTATTAAATGCACTGAAAAGTTACCTTAACCAGTAGACGGAGCAAACGTACTCCTAAACAATATTATATATGCCAATACTCTACTCGTCTTAACTATGTGTAGATATACGTTAATAGCAATGTGCAATTGTCTTTATAAGAAGGTACCTACTTCACTATTTCTATTATCCACTGTGCAATATCGTCTCTATTGACCTAGAATATCTACTTGAGAAGAAATCTTTTTATGTCTAATTTTGCATGCAGAACATTAAATGCAACGACAACAGTAGCTTACAAGTCACTCAAAATAAGAAGAAGATGGTCATTACTCTCAAGATTAAAGACGTTACTCACAAGTGAAATCCAACGTCTTTCAAACGGTCAGGTTGATCAACGGCTAGAAGAAGAAACTGAAGCTTATAAATAGGAAAGTTGAAGCTTGTTGAATGGAGAGAACCTCTTGCAACTCTTGAACTCTAAACCTTTGAAGATTTATCATTCGAAAAAGCTCTTCAATTCCTACTCAAGCCTAAAACCTCAAGAACTTAAAGCATTTTTAGAAGACCTTTAGAGTCCACCCTAAAAGAGAGTGTCTAGTCTAGATAGTCAATCTTTTTCATCTCTCTTTGAGTACTTAGCTGAAGTCAAACTTGGGGATCATTGCTATATTGTGTCTGACTCAGTATATTTGAAGGGCACTCCTTCTCCTGCAATTTAGAGGTGCTTGGAGAACTTGTAGGGGGTTGGTACCCTGTGTGTATCCCTTACGATAACGGAAGGCTTGCTTGGATAAGTAGGTTGTAGTTCCCCTTGGCAAAGAGAAGATGGAGTTGCTCGGTATGAGTTGTAACCTTTGGATAGGTTAGTGAAAAATCTCAACTGATTTTTGGGGACTGGATATAAGACTCTGAGTGGAGAGGAGGTCCGAACTATGATAAATCTCGTGTTGTGTATGTGTTTGCTTTCACCTGATTATTTTTTGCATATGTCAACTAACCACTAACCAAAAGTTTTTTAGTGTTGGTATTCCTACTAAAGCTTCAAACCTTGAGAACTTAAAGCATTTTTAGAAGATCTTCAGAGTCCACCTTGAGAGAGAGTATGTCTAGTCTAGATAGTCAATCTTTTTCATCTCTCTTTGAGTACTTAGCTGAAGTCAAATTTGGAGATCATTGCTATATTGCGTCTGACTCAGTGTATTTGAAGGGCACTCCTTCTCTTGTAATTCAGAGGTGCTTGGAAAACTTGTAGGGGGTTGTTACCCTGTGTGTATCCCTTACGATAACGAAAGGCTTGCTTGGATATGTAGGTTGTAGTTCCCCTTGGCAAAGAGAAGACGGAGTTGCTTGGTGTGAGTTGTAACCTTTGGATAGGTTAGTGATAAATGTCAACTGATTTTTGGGGACTAGATATAAAACTCTGAGTGGAGAGGAGATCCAAACTATGATAAATCTCGTGTATTTCTCTTTGTGTATGTGTTTGATTTCACCTGATTATTTTTTGCATATGTCAACTAACCACTAACCAAAAAAAATTTCGTGTTGGTTATCATCTGTGTTATTATTGCAGAACACCTTATTCACCTTCCCTCTAGAGTGATTACCTGTCATATAATCCAACAAGATTCATCATTTTTATGATCAACTTGATTCGTAGATTATAGTATTTGCAAAGTTACTCTCCTTATAAGTTTTTCTAACATAATTATGTCTTATTTGCATATTATTTTTAATTACCGCACTACTATGGTGGATCAGATTGGTGAATTAGACTGTACCAAAGTGCTCCAATTACGTTATAAATAGGAGGGTATTACAACGGTTTGACTTCAATTCGTATTTAAATTTAATAATAATTTTTTTAAAAGAAAATTTTTGTTACCGCCTAACCATGCTCGCTACAACCCCATACCTACAAAAATGCCTCCGTCCTCATTTGCATTCCAATACATTCTCTCATCCAACTTTAGCTTTACTTTCAATTAAATCATAAAAAACACCTAAAATAGTCTTAATATATCATAAACTTTTTCTATCTTTTCGTATTATTTTTCTTTATTTCTCCCTCTCTCTCTTTGACATTTGCTACTGAGAAAATCTTCATTCCATAAAAGTAATTTCTTCCAAAGATTATGTAGGTGAGAAAGAAGATTCTCAACATCAGGTGGAGATTAATTGCATAGTATATTTGACAATATATTCCTATAAGGATATTATTAAAAAAACAATAAGATATTCCTATAATTAACCTTAAGTCATATGAATTAGACGAAAGGTGAAACGGAGAGGTAGTAGACTAGTAGTTATGATGAGACTTACAAATCTTTCAATAAGTAGTATGATCAATGATGGTTGAAAAATATTTAAAGTATCAATTTTTTTTTATATAAAAGACATGTTTAATATCAGGATAGAAAGGAAGAGCATTACTCAATTGAATGTACTGTATCTTTTATTGGGTAGACCGTTGGTTAGAGAAGAGTGTGGAGAATGTTAGACATTAACTTATTTTGAAAATTCAGTTACGCTAATCAAGGGGTTTTTTAGTTAGGAATGGGGTAAGAAGGGTTAAATTTTAGGTTAAGCTATCCAACCTTAGGTTCGGTAGCACTACTCCACTTTTAATCAAGGGCCGCTTTTTTGACATTAAAATATTTTATGCTAAAAATTGGGTTAATCTCCACGAGTTACTTAACCAGTTATCAAAGCGGCACTATGTGCATAAGGTTGCAAGAAATGCTTATTATACAAGCAATCTTACAAAACTTACAAAAGTGATGACATGAATTGTAGAAAGTAATTCTATTGATCGAGAAAGAGAGAGAGAGAGAGAACTATTTTTTACTACTAAGATTATTGTCTTAGAACCTACATTACCATTGTTGTAAAATTGGTCTTACAATAAATATTTATCCTTTCTTAAAGTCTCATAACTACTAAAAAGACCGCTTGCAATTCCAATCTCATATAGCCTTCGAACATGAACAGAAAAAACAAGACAGAAAGGAGTGAAGAGTTGACACCTTATGCAACTCTCTATTTTCTCCTTTTAGAGCAATGCAAAAAACTCTTGAAACGAATATAGGGAAGACAAATGGGTAAAGGCATTGAGAAGACGTTGAAACTTAGTTTTTTCATAACTAAAATTTGACATGGCAAGGGTTTAAAATCAATAAAATTTAAGTTTAAACGAAACAATTGGGTGGCAAAATCTAAAAAATATTGGTTATTGTGGACCTCCCAACATTAAAAGCATCGCAAGGAAGCGGGGTGTATGCTCTTATATTTTCTGAGATTTCGCACGGTGCGTGGATGCCTGTAACTAAAAAGAAGCCTCTTGGTCTGACATCGCCAAGGACACTAAGGTGATCGATCCAGTGTGTTGGAGAATGGTGGGACAAATCGGATGGGGTAAATACCAATATCCCATTAATGGTCAAAGCGTCAAGCCTCGCTTCCTTAGTAAGTCATCTTAAGTCTTGACATATCAAGAGAATGCGGATGGAATGTCCGGATGAAAATTTCTAAAGGAATAGAAATGCTTGCTACTTGGATTTAATTAGATTGGCCCATATCACAACTCAAATAATCATATTTATCTCCCGATACTTACTAAACAATCCACGTAAATTTTATTGCCCTCCATGGGGGGCAATAGAGATTTCTCATTTATCTTTTTCTCAAACAATTACACTGATTTAAGATGCACCTCTAAAGTTCCAAACATATTGTTTGGGCTGAAAATTAGATATAGCAATATTGCAACCCACGTATAGATCAGTCGATCTATTGTCATTCGCTTCGCTCCGTAGGGTAAACCCTCGTGGAGCTTGACGACGGAAATGCTATTCACCTCGGTAGTTTCCTCTATGTCACCGTTGTGTGTTTCATCATCGACCCTTCGGCAGCCCATTGCCGACCTTCGATGGACTCCTCGCCACCCCCAGGTGGCTTAGTTGTGGGTTGGGGGAGCGCCGCCATCAAGCTCTCCCCCCACCCGCCTCTCATCTCTTTTGACAGTTCTCCTGTTTGCCTGCAATTTCTGCTCCTTCTTCACCTTTGTTTTGTCTTATCTCCCCTTTTATCTAGCTCTAACCTTCGCCTCCCCAAACCCTCATCTCCTTCCAAATTTCAGTGTTCTTTCCTTTGTCGTTCCCCCTTTGATGCTAACATTGTGCCTTTGAGTCTCTGCCATACCCTTTGCCCTTCCTCCATCCCATTTCTTAGATTTTGGGTTTCCTCATCCCTGTTCCCATCTCAGCCACCCCTTCCCCCTTGCCAGCAAATCTACCTCTTCATTGCCATCTTCCTCTTGCGACCTCCTTCACACACCATCTTGCTTCTCACTTCCCCCATCGTAGTTTGTAGGCTTTGTGGTGTTTCTCCAATCCCATCCCATATCCATCTTCCACTTTTAGTTCCAGATTTTAGGTGTCTTTTGGTGCTAAGAGCCTCTTTGATTCTCTAGCGCTGGGTTCTCTGGCGATATCCCTATCTTGGCTAGACATTTTAGTTATTTTTGGTCTATTTGTTCTTTTTAGTAACTCCTTCTATTTCAAGTCCGATTGCGGTGGAAGTCTGAAGATTCATTAAGCCTTGCAGGTGGTGCTATATCTAACCACTCTATCCTTCTTCTCTAGAGTTGGAACTTTGGAGGTGCTGCCTAAGCTCTCGTCCGTACTCCATCCACACACTTTGTTCATGTGTGCGTCATCCAAACTTCCTACTATGCTACACATATGGGTTGCAGCCACTTTCCATCAGAGCGGCTTTTTGCCTCAACTTGATGTTATGTTCTATCTAGCTTCTACATGCTTTGCTAAATCCTAGTTATCGTCTTCAACCTGAAGCCACTGTGTCAGTAGACTGATGTCTCTCTTATTTTCTCCCTATTGGGTAAATGTATTTCTTATGTTTCTTTTGTCTTGAGTTGGCGAGGGCCGCTGCCACAATGCCTCTGCCCACACAGGGAATGGGCAGCTGTAGGCCTTCCATGCTTTGTATCCTTACTTATGTACCTCTTCCTTAGTTTAATATAACTCCATTTTCCTTGTCGAAAAAAAAGTATTGCAACGCACAACCCTCAAAGGCAATAGAAGAAGCATGCATCCTATAATTTTCTCATTGTAACTTACACACTCCCCATTGGAATGAGCCACGTATGAATGAGAGGGCCACTTTGTTAAGGAGGTACCCCTAGTTAACTAGGAACACACGATTTGGGAAAGGGGTGAACTTTATCTAGGGGCATCCTTGGTTACTCAGAGATAACCTTGGGAAACTCTGCCTCACCTGAGGAGGTGGGGAAGGAAAAGTTAACCTGGGTTAGGGGTTTTTTTTCTCTGCCAATACCCTTTGTCCTTCGCCTCCCGTGACCCATCCTCCTCCAAAAAATCTACGTCGGAGCGCGGTCTGGTCAAGGTTGCAATGCAAATCCAGAGAATCGACTACTCAGACTGAGAGCAGAGACACAATAGGCTTTGGGAAACTGGGAAAAGCCGTGATTCGTCTTGTCCACCACTTCCTATTTCATTTGGGCTTGCTCAACTTATGTGTCGAGCGGAGGAAGGAGGTTCTTTCCGCGAGCAACCCAATGGCTTCAAAGGCTTCTTCAAGTTCCTCCAACTCCGTGTACCTCAGGTATGCATTCCCCTTGATCTTGCTATTCCTCTTCCTCCTCGTCGCTCTTGCTTGCGCCAAATGTACTAGTGCTCGGAAGCTGGCTTGGAGAACGCCCATTGTAGAAGCGAAAGACCTAGTTTCGTCACGGTCTGGGCCTTGGTGTTGGAGGGCGTCTTGGCTTCAAGCTTAGTAGAGGAGCTAGCCGATCCTGGATGGTGGTGCTGAACTAGGCCGTGGCAGTGGGTTTGGAGGGGGTGCCAGGTTGGGTGGTGGAGCAAGGCTTGGAGGTAGTGGCATACTTGGTGCTGGGGTTGGACTTGGAGGCGGGGCTAGTGGCGGCATTGGCAAGGGCGGCGGGTATGGAAGAGGGGACGGCGGTAGATTGGGAGGCGGTTCGGGTGGCGGGTTTAGAAGTGGGTCTGCGCTCGCTGGGGGGTTAGAGGAGGTAGTGGAGGAGCATTTGGAGATGGTGGAGGAGGGGGATTGGGCGATGGTGCAG